>CAJDYZ010009584.1:957-31596 GCA_903986555.1 Heterotrigona itama | reverse complement strand
AAAAAAAAAAAAGAAAAAACTGATGTCTAATGACGACTCGCTTTTATCGAGGAAATTGTCTAAACGGACAAATTCCCAGAGTACGATCGGCATAACGCGACGCACAAAGTGTTCCAATAGTGTTTCGTTTGGATGAGTAAATTTGGATGTGATTTACCGGCTAACTGTACCCATCGTACACAATCGACTTCCTGCTGTAATAGCATCCGTACTCGCATTTGAAATTATGATCTACACAATGTAAATAAAGCATCGCGATAAGTCCAATGGGTGAAGTTTTAATTTCATTTAATCGCTATTTACTACGTCATTGTAAGCCCGTAATAGGCCATATAAAACATAGTCACGGGTATACATTTGCGGCCAACATTATTACAGTGACGACAGGTGTAGTTGGCCATATACATGTCCTTCTTGCATGCACAACTAACATAAATGAATAGGGTACGAGTTGGTAGCACGTGCTGCCGGCATCAGAATTCGAGTAAACGACCTTTAAGCGGTGTCCTTGACTTTTCTTGACACACTTTGTACCGCCACACGGACCGGCTGCGTTCTCCAAGGACATTTTTTTTTTTTTTACGTCGCAATGAATCCGCGAACAGCGCCATCATATAAAAGCGACACAACTTCGGGATCATCTGGTGGGGAGGTCAAACGACAGGGACAAACGTACGAATTAGTTTTAAAACTCATTTCACGGATATATTGTTAGGGGAAATTGTGAATAAAGTTTAACGACGCGCACACTTCGCCATTTCATCGATCAAATCTTTGTAAACTTTAAATTGATGAATTTATTCAATCCAATGTCTTGGATAGAAAAGGAATTTATTAACCTAACTTTTATCTCATGTTATTTAAAAGAACAATGTAACGATAATGGATATTACGAAGCCGATTACAAAACCGCAAATATGAAATTTAAATAGAAGTCACGAAGAAATATCACGAAACCGTCCTGTACGATTGTGTTTTGTGAACGAAGCCGGTTGTTACGTTGGAAAATATGGCTGCCACATGTGGGCACGCTTGGGAACAGATTAGAGTTTCATTTTACCTCCTTAGTTGTTTCAAGTTAACTTTCGCCTGAAAATTCCACTCGGCATTGGAATCCCTCAAAACCTTACAAAACGGAAATCTCGTCTTCAATGTCAACACGCTCCGAACAAACAAAATTTCTAGCCAAAAATGTTTCAGCGAAATAACTACGCTAATAATAATAATAAGATACTCACCGCACACGACTCTGTCGAATGGGCTCATCCAATCTGAAAGCAAAAATAGAAACGTCGTAATTAGTGAGAATCGATCCGATACGAAGATTATCAGGGGTTTCAACTTATCCCGTGAAAAGCGTGCACACTTTGGACAGACAGATACTCGTGCATAGAAAGAAACATTCGCCGGAAAAAGAGAGAGCGGAAGAGGCGGGGAAAGAAGAACGGAGAAAGGAAGAGAACGCGTATAAATGAAACTTATATTCCAATGGATAGGTAATTAGGAAATAGGAAATTCGTAGCAGCTCGACACGCAAAGCACTCTTCGTGTGCAACTTCGCCCTCTAGAAAACAGAATTGGAAGTACGATCGTGGAACGTTTTCAGCGTACGCGGCCGCTCAATCCCATTCTCACTCGATCTACTCTGTCGATTAAACCGGAATATATCATTGGCTTAGCCTAAACATTGATCTTTGTATCCGCTCCGCAACAATGACCACATTCGCACGGCACCGATCAAAAGGCGTCCTCAAAAAATTTCAGTCCTGTACGTAGCAATATCTTGCAACACACATTCCTTTTGCAAGTGAAGTACAACGTTCCCAATTAAGCGTCGACCGGTCGTGGACGCTAACCGTTTCCCAGCATGGAATTTATCCCAATAAATCTCTCGGCTGCGTTACATTCGAACGACTACCGCGAGAGAGACGGCGTTTCCTTCGTTCTCGGCTCGTAAAGTTATTCTTACGCACTCGTAAACCAGATAAGGACTTTATTGAATCACGAATAGACACTTCTTGCGAACGTTGCCCGATAAGACTGCTGCGCGCCATGAAGGATGAAAAAGGAAGACCGTTTCTTCGTGGCCGCTTTCTTTTTCTCTATTACTTATGCTTAACGGCAAATATTGCCGAACAAGTGCCCAATAAAAACCGACGACGTTATAAATTACATTGAAGCACGTATTGAGAAAACTCGGACGCTGTTTATTCCGTTGTGATTTACTTATTGATCTGACGTTATCGGCTAAGTAGCTTTATCGTGTTAAGGGTCGGGAGACAATAAAAGAGCATTAAATTAGGCATGCTTTGAAATTTGGAAAATGGACGGATGTAGCAAATATAGCTTTCATTGGTCGAATTCTTTCCCCGTGTGGATTTCCAACACCGCAAGCAAAGATTTCTCTCTTCGGAGATGCACATAGATTCACAGACAAATATTTCTTTGAAAACATGTAGCTGGAGAATACCGATTGAAATATCGACATCGAGGCTGCTTAGAATGTGATTTACAGTAAACGTTAGCACGTTAGAATGAACATTATTTACAAATGTTATGAACAACATCTTTCTCGGCACTCCTTTCATTCATGTGAAAAATGCACGAAAGTATAGTGATGGATATAACACGCTATAGAGAAAATGTCGTTGAATAATATAAAACGAAATGAGCTTCGGGAAATAATTCGTACAAATTTGATTCCACAAAGCTTTATCAAACCAAGTCTTTAAATGGCGTACGTATCGTAGCGCACTCTATCGAATTTCGTTGCCGTTGTAATTAAAAATTCGACCGCTAGGAGACGTTCATTCTAGGCTGCATGAATTTATGTGCCATTCGCACATCGAAGACACAACGCAAACATTTTAAAGCAATCGTTCGTTAGTAAAGCGTAAACAAGCCGATCGCTGAAAAAGCGAATTACATTGATTACTTATTCGTGTTATTCGTGCAAGATTATCGTCGATCATGTACAGCTGTTGTCAACTTAAATCGTACGGAAAATCTTTCAAGAAAATGGCGGGCCTCGAATACACATGCACGAAACAAGGGTGCGTGTCTGTACTGCGAAAATCAATTATTTGGTTTATTTTCGTTCACGTGCAGCGACGGAAAAGGAATCTTGAATAAGCCCCCCGACCGACCTTTTTTTCGTTACATTTTTGTTTGAAAACGCGCATCACCTCGCACGCGATATATATTCGAAACAGCCACAGGACGACGTGAACACGAAAAACAATGCGGCCCGGTGAATTGAGCCGCCTTTAAAAATACATGAATGCTTTTCATGGGCGACGCCGCGGCGTCGACGACTTGGTTGCTTGCTTGTCCACCACAGATACACGGGGTAAAAGTACCGTCGGCACTTTGTTCGTGCTAATATCGCCTCGAACAAAGGCGTTTATACAAGCTGTACTGGGAATGCATTATACGGAACATGGGGAATAACTGGACGCCGAGGAGACGGTCAAAGATTTCAGATCTACGATGATCACGTCTCGAATACGCTATTGTTTCTCTAAATTGAAAATCGTCGAGATTCTCGAGGACAACTACGTGTTATCTTTTAACTGTTACTCGTTACAGCAATAGCGGCCGAAGAGACAATGAGGCACAAACAAAATGAAATTCGACGTAAATTAATGCACGCGTCAAAGAATCAGTTTATGCTCGTGTAACGTTCGAGAAACGAACATGGCGGCGGTAATTCCGAGATATACAAAGTTGAACAACGATTATTTGAAGAAAACCGATATAAGCATTGGACATATCTGACCAAGAGTAATTATCAACACAAATGGTAAGTGTACGTTATTCAGAATTACTATCGGTTGATTATTAATATCGAAGCTACTAAGCATAGAATAGCTCATTAATTTTGTACTCTAGGTATCTGCTATGATTTTCCCGATGAATAATAATGGTAACGTAAATAGGGTTGTTAATATTAGCCGGCCAGATAGAAATTATATTCATATTGCTAATAATAGATTAATAGTGTAAAAATTGAGAGCGAATTTCCATAAAGTCAAAAATATGTTTGTAGATTAATACGATGATCGGCTATAACAGAAAGTTGCACAGATTAATATATCGCTACAATTAGTTTTATGAAATATTTTTATTCTACTTCTGGTTACAAACGATGGTTCGAATTTGCTTCTACCGCATATAACGAAACATTTGAGGTATAACAATATTCATAGTGCCCCCTGTAGAAGGAATAACTATAAACACGTGTACCATAGGTCAGTTCCCATCTATCTAGTTTCAAAGTCAAAGATTTTCAATCATTTCTGTATTTTTATAAACACAAACTTTTTATAAAGAAAAAAAAAAAAAGAAAAAATGCAATTCTCAACAACAAGCTAACTTTGCTAAGCATAACAGATAAAGACAGAGAAAAAATTTATAATATCGCAGAGAAATAAGAATTATGTTTTATCATTTAATTCTCACAATTTCCATCGGCGATAAAACGCTAATAACATTTTATACGAAACGATAATTTCAGATTCGAATCGTACGTAATTTATTACTTTGCTAATTTATTACTGCGAAACATAGTCGACGTTTTTACTTGCAAATTCGTACCACTTACCGTGACTAGCAATAAACTACACGCATAAATAAAGCAGCGAATTCATTATTTTTCAACGATCATTCTGCTTGTACTTTTATCCAGCGGTACAGACACGACTGTATCGTTATCTCTAACGCATTATTAGGAACAACACATCCGACGGTTGGTGGTCATTAATACGAGCAAGATAGTCCACGAAAGATCATGCTGAAACAAGCGCCACGATTATCGTTAATTCTATTATTGATTCAACTCGTTTCGACGGACGGACAATTTAACGCCATATTAACTGTCGGTAATTAAACTCGAATCGGCGAATCTATCTTGCTTATCGGCGGCTTGCACCTTTTATTTGGAAAGAGTAGGCGTTAGCAGGAGTGCTGTCTTATCAGACAAACTACGTGCGGTATATATAACAGTCATTTGAATGTTAACAATTCATTCTACGATCTGTACATTGTATGCGAATGACCGATCGTGAAACGATAGTCAAATCTCTATTTCGAATCTTAATTTCGCTTAGGTAAGCCGATCCGAGGACGAGTGAATTACACTAAAAGTATGTTCTACATAATCATGCTACATGAAGCAGAATCGAAGAGAAGTTGTTACGTGATGAAACACGTATTAGCAAGAATAGAAGAAGAAGAAGAAGAAGAAGAAGAAGAAGGGTGAACAGAGTTAGAACGTGACTTACCGGTGATCGACATCCATGGATATCGTGGTATGTCCGAGATGCTGGGTTGTCCGGTGGTAGGTTGTTGGCAGGATGTCAAAGGATCAACGACAGCCGATGCAGCGGCGGCCTGATGATAGAACTGTGCAGCAGCAGCCATGGAGGCGGACGCTGCGGAAACAGCGGAGGAGGCTGACGCGGTAGCGCCGCTCTGATGATGATGGCTAAGGGTATAATTTACCATCGGATCGGCGGACGTTGGTGCCACGTTCCCGGTAAGACTGGCGGTATAACGGCAAGATTTGTCACCGGCGGTGGCGGCGTCGACGGCCGCGGCCGCTGCCAACGCGGCGCTCGAGGCCGCGGTCGAACCGAAGCCTGGCACCATGCTGGATGTAGCACCGAAGGCCGCTGCCGCGACCGCTTGTTGTTGTTGATGATGATGATGCGCCGCTGCCGCCGACACGTACGGATACATGCTAGAAGTGGTGCGTGCAGCCGGTGACGTAGAGGCTGAACTTCCCGAGTGCTGGGGACTGGAGCCCGTCGGGCTAGGAGAATTGTGCTGTTGCGCGTAATTCACTGCCGCGGCCGCGACTGCAGCCGCGGATAAACTCGATTCTAGACTTGCGGTGGCGGGACTTGTGGTGCAAGCCTGGATTGTGCCGGGGTTTGCGCTTGAGAACAACTGTTGATGATGGAACTGTTGGTGATACTTAGGTAGCATACTATCGATTATGAATTTCGAACTCATATCGGCAGTAGCCGATACCGATTTCGGACTCGGTGCCGAGGACACGCCCGGGCTTCTCCTCCTCCGGCTGTCTTTCTACTTTCCCTTGTTTATCCGTTACCTTTTGACCCCCACTTTGATCAACCACTTACGCAACTTTACACATTATCACAGCAACGATAGCAGCGGACGCGAACGGACAAAGGATGGATATTGCTAGTAGGCGGATGATCACGATTACCGGACAGCTCGCGACGGCAGACGACGGCACACCAGAATCCACCGTTTCCAGATCATTCGTTTCCTTTCGTGGCGGGTGTCCTTCCGGATGACCGTGTCGTCGATCACGCACCGGGCCGAAGAGGATCCACCGTCCAGGTATGGATTTCCAGGTCGACGTTACGATTCCTTTATGGTAATTACGATTCCTTCCACATCGGGACGACGAGCGACAATAAAGCAACGGGTCTTTCGTTGGCCGGGCCCTCCCAGCTGATCCAACACGGCGGTCCCAG
Source organism: Heterotrigona itama (assembly GCA_903986555.1). Classification (NCBI taxonomy): domain Eukaryota; kingdom Metazoa; phylum Arthropoda; class Insecta; order Hymenoptera; family Apidae; genus Heterotrigona; species Heterotrigona itama. The sequence goes on along the minus strand of CAJDYZ010009584.1, from coordinate 25,087 downwards.
TGAGGAAATTGGGCTGCGACGGTGTTCGAGGCGACGGCACGAGGAGAGAGAAGAGAAGAGCGTGGCCCCTGTCAGGTGTTAGAAGCCGTTTCTTGCGTACTTCTCGGATAGTCGACGAATCCTTTATGGGCCATGCATGAAGGTACTATAGCCCCCTATCCCGAACGCCGCGTACTACAACCCACGGCCAGCTAAATGTAACCCCTTACAATAATGGCGCCGCTTGTCTCTCCGTTCTGTTCCCCCCTCTCTTCTACGATCCTCGAGCGCGCTGGGGTACCAGCTGGTAAACAGAGCCGACCAATCGCGCCGCTCCCTTATCCGAAGTGGACCAATCGCAGTCCGCCTAGGCGCGCCAAGATGAATGGCTCTCTCTCTCCACACTGACTCGCCTCTCTCTGATCTTCGCTCCTGCCTATGTTTCCAGCTCTCTCTTCATTTCTTTTCAACTGCGGCTATCTCTCGCTCGCTCTCTTGCCTCACTACACCACGCTCTCGCGCTTCGTCCATACCACACGCTTCTCTCCGCTTTGCTCTTTTCGTTTCTGTGTGCTCCGACACCGCTCTACCCTCTTCTCTGCGTTCTCTTTTGCCAGTGCAGTCCTGTTCACCACGTTGCCTTATACCCTTACACTGCTGTGCAGCCTTCGCTCGTCTCGCACGATATACTTTCTCTTTCTCTTTCTCTTTTCTCCTTACTTTGTCTCTCTCTCTGTTTTTCTCTAATCTCTGCTCTTCTCCTTCTGCACACTCTTTTCGCTCGTTTTCTTCTTTGCTGCTCCTTCTTTTTCGTGCTTTGCTTTCTAGCCAGCCAGCAGTTTTTTCGAAGATTAGTCTCGCACGCGTTTATCCATTTTTTCTATCGTCTGAATCTCCTCCGTTTTTACACATATCCTATTTCGTCTCGTGCCTTGACAGTCAGTTCGTAAACACGCCACCCACACACAATTCCTTTAGTTTGCAATGTGGTATCGATCTTTCTAATCGTATCCGTAACTTTCGTTATAGCAGGCTTGGGATTCTCCACCTCGATCTCCACAAATTTTTGATCCCACTCTTATCTATCTCCGTTTATCGTCTTGTCATCTTTGTCTCAAATCGAAGACTTTATCTAACTTCTCCCTTCGAGCAATCACCACACCAGCCTCCTTCGTCTCTTCGAACACGGTCTCAAGCTCGTTTCGTGCCTGATTCAACGACGTTTCGTTCTATCTATATTTTTTTTTTTCTTTTCGTTTTCACGAGAGAGAAGATACACAGACTCCTCGAATCGATCAATCGACAAGGCGTAACGCTGCGACGTTCACGATCGGTTTCGTAGACACGGTTCTCCGCACGCGCATCTCGGTTTCTTCTCGGAATGATTCCGATCCAGATGGCGCTCAATTCCTTTCCGATTTAACCAGGACCCGCGGCCCTCTCCTCTTCCCCGTGCCCGCGAGGAATGTGCAAGTCGTCTGCTCGACTCTTCGAAACCACTGAACTCGTCCCGGCCGGGATAGCGGCGACATTCCTGCGTTCTCAGAGTGGTGGCGAAGCGTTGGGGCAAGAAGCGACTTACGGGCTCGGGGGAAGGGGTTACTAGTGAGACTAGTTGCGGCCAAAGGGGAGTCGAAGGGGGTAGTGGAGAACTGCGCGCCCCGAGGATGGAAAGATACAGGGGCGGGAAAAAGTTCTCGATCGCGAAGACAAGAGGAACCTATTCGTTACTTCTCTCGCGTTCGCGGAAGACCTCTCCTTAATTGATCGCCTTTCTTTTTCCATCTCCCTCCCCGTCTGCGGGACGAGTACCAGCTTCATTACGCTCGATGGCTCGGTTTAAATATAACGCAGCTTGTTTGTTTTCATGCTGAGACTCAATACTAAAAGGTAAATGGCTGCGGTCGTATTGTGCGCGGTATACAACAGTTCCTTCGCCACTCCCAATGACGCAACGCGGACTTTACGAAGCTTTCTAACGATGGGATACCGAATGGTTGATTTTTCATTAACTTTGCCTACGAGTTTTTGTTGCCGCTAATTATCGAACGATTAATAAAGTATAGAAATATTAATCGCATCGGATCGAGTCGATTACAAGCTGACATACTCACCTTGAATGCTGTCATCCGTTCCTGAAACAAAAAAATAAAGAGAATTGTTATTAGAGAATCGGTTTCAAATAATATCAATTTTGCAAACAGATAGATCTGTATTTGGATAATTTAACGTGTGCGAGTATCCTTCGAAATACAATCTATCGAATTCGTTCGAATCATTTGATTTATTTCGTCGATTAAGAATTGCTCCACCGGGAACCATTAATTTCGAATCGGTTGAACAGAAACGCTTAAAAAAAATTAGGGAAGGAAGACCAGAAATGAACAGGCGTGGCCTCTCAGGTATCTCCTCAGCCCATGCGTCAGAATATGGAAGGTATGTAGTGCCTTCGAAGCTAATCTATGGAGATGAATGTTCCACCCCGAGACCAGAGTCCTCCACGCATCGAAACCGCTCGATCTTTTAAGACACCGCCTGTGATGACATCCAGCATGACAACGCCAAGTACAAAAGAAATACCTCGGCGTTCTTTGTTGCTCAGATGGCTCGATAGATGGAACGATACAGAAAACGACCTAAACAACAACGGATAGTTATTTATCCTTTATATATATATATATGAGGAACATGTAAACTTTTAAACATTTAATCTGCTTCGATCACTGGAAAGAGATTCACGATATGAGGAAAAATTAGAGATATATAGAGATATATTTCTTCGTTACGATTGGTTAATAAAATTTTCTTCATTTATAGATATTAAAAATAATTTATAATTCCCAATAGTAACAAGCTGGGTGCTTAAACGCTTAAAAAAACTGATCAACAATGACCCAATCGTCGCATCTGGTACTTAGTTACGTAAACAAATGATCAGATACGAGAGAAAAATTTCGCCAATGCAAGTATCCATTGGATGAACACTTGAGAAAGAAGATCGGTTTACTTATTCGAATGATCGTGATTCGATCTGAGAAGACAGGATACAGAGTCGTGCGTGACCGTGTACATACAAAGATCGTATTCCACGACAGGAAGGTATACCTGTCTCGAGCACCACGGGGTGTAAATTGCGACCGTGGCACCGACAGTCAGCTAGATGGACAAAGACACGCAGAACCTTCGCATTGGTATGTATACCTACAAGAAAGATGCGCCATGGATAAAGAGATGGCCCGATTCTTTGGAAACTTGGAACGTGTTATGGAATTTTCGACGTACAGCATTAGCCTGGATCGAGAGAAATTCCAAGGGAGAAGGGAACGCTGGTAACGAGTGGTAGAAAAACAAAGAGAAATTGGGCGGTGGTCCTTTGCTGACTGATTTTGTAGCTTGGGGTGAATCGGGGTGACGCCCTGGCGATCGGAACCAGAGGCACCTAGCGCGCCATCTTCGAGAAGATAAAGAGAATTTCCGAACCGTGTGCCTGGTCGTGTACCGGCAACCTCTCTTCGCCCGATCAACGGTCCTGGAGCCTAACTGTGACGGGGAAACGATCAAATCAGGTAACGCAACTCTAGTAGACTAGCGAAGAAATAATGTTCAAAAAACCGGATACGTTGCTGCAATATGCAACAAGCTTGTTATTTGAGATACTGTTTACGTGGATTGTCGCTAGTTGTGTGAATAATATTTTGATGAATATTAATTTCTCGAAACTGGTAATCATATAGTGTTTCTAGAATAACAGTTAGTTTCTTCGAGGAGATATTTAACTAGATAGAATCACGATAATTGTACATTTTAGCAGAATTGAGTTTGTAAAATTTGTAAAACAAATTTTATTAATTGCACGTTATACGAATATACTACAAATTGCTTCGGATGTGTCTACTAAATAAATTACGATACAGACTATTATTACGATACAGACTATTGATAATCTATAACAAAAGTGATGGTGTTATGCACTTGGTTAGTTGCATCAAATGATTCATTGAAATTAATGATTAGCTAATGTTCAGTTGCTATTAATAACGACTACTACTGATAAATTAACGCCGGTTTTAACGTAATTGTTACGAGTCAATGAAATTGAATAATATACAAACACGTTGACATTATAGCCTGGTTTTATTGAAATAGTATACTATATCAAGCAATATATTAATGTAACGTATTGAAAGATAATGATTATAGACAAATTTCATTCTATCCATTATGCAAATCCGCGTAATGTCTCACTTTTTATTCGGTTTATCTAATCGTAACAGTTTACACGCTATTTAGTTCGTATACGTATGATCAATTAAAAAGCAATGTGTGTAATGACATTAAACACAATCAAGGTCGCGGTCCGTTTTGCTCGTGACTGTTTTACCGACTTGCTTTGTCTACCGCGAAACTTATTTACCTAGCGAGCAGGAATTTGTCGGCTTTGTGGATATTTTATCTGCAACTTGGTCCCAAACTTCTCTTGCAATTTCAAATTTCTTTTAGTATTTCGTCTGGTATCATGAAAATATATATCCTCCTTGCTATATATTGCATGAAATTTCTTGATAAATTACGCATTGTGTGAAAAATAAGTAGAAAGATTTTACAATACATGAAAATTAAAATGTTAGTCATGTCCAAACTACAGAAATAATTCACTTCAGAAAATTTCTTGCCGAAATTTTATCTTGGACATACAAAATTCTATCGTACCGCAAATCCAAATCATATAAAATATTTAACATCTATCATCATCATACATGTCACAGACTGTGCCATTATTGAAAATGTGTCAACGTTACCAATTCCCGAGACACGCTTAAAAAATTAACATCGAAAAAGGGCACTTTTGTCGTTAACACATTTTATGAGGACGATCTACTTGGTCGCAGATGCGCAGAGAAATTCGACCGTCCGGAATCTCTCGTTCCGAGCGATAAAACGAAGCGGCGCAATCGAAGGGCGAGAAAAAGCGTAAGGATGAGGCGGTGGAGAAAGATTCGGCCCTAAAACGCCGACGAGGCACAGATAAGAAACGATCCTGTGACGTTTCGTCTGCTCGTATCTTGCAGATTACCAATTCCTTCTACTATAGGATCGCAGGAGGTGAGAAGTTTGCGTTCAGCATCCGTCGAGAACGCACGTGAAACAAGTAGCAGAAGTTATCAACGTGAGTAAACCGTTCTTCCTTCGTATTGACATGAATTTGATTATTTTTGTTTTGCCTTTAATTCCTCGTGTATTCTCCGATCGTTAAGACTCATTGTCTTTAAATATACAGATGGTAACGGTCGTTCGTGAAAGTGGGGTATAACTTTAATCATGCGTCTCGTGTATTCAACGATCGTTTTGCAAATGTTTCCATACGTACACGATGTTTCTGCAAGCCACAGAAAAATGTAATGTAATTGTTAAACTTCGTGTTCTAAAAGACGAGCTAAGAGAATCGAATGTCGGGAACGTAGTTCGCGTTCACGATGCATGGTTTGTTATTACGAACAATTTTATTAATGCTCCGAGAAAGTATGGCAATGCACGAATACGGTGATTATGGTGTAGTCTGGAAATTGATCTATTAATTCTTGGAACGTACCAACGGCAACGGTTATAATAATTTTCCATGTTTTATCGAGAATTATCGAGATTTGGTTTGCTCGATGGTGGAAAAATAAAAAGAAAAAAAAAAACAGATGAACTTTCTCTAGGCAGTTCTTAAATCTCGTGAGAAACATTAAGTGGAAAGAAGTAATAATATCTTTTTATCGACCAAAAGAGTAATTTTAACCGACCGATCGTAAAGATGTCAAAAGCGATCCACATTCTTGCATGCGCTATAATTGTCGTCATTCGACTAACTTTTTCTTTCGCCCCTATAAAAGCTAGAAATCTCACATCATCATAGCGGCGTTATGCTGTTAATTTATTATTCGTTTTACTACGAAACAATAAAACATTAATGACTTTATTTTATAATTTATAATACGCTATTTCTTTTTCCGATAGTTTTGACAAATTATGCCATAAAAAATTTATAACTTGTCTTAATAAACAAAATATACGCGTTATTTTATAACTCAAGATGTTTACTTTGCATCTCGCTAACAATTATATTAAATAGCATTCACAAAAAAATAGTTATAGCTATATTGAAATATTTATACTGTTGCTCACACAAAGAAAAAAACTATTCCATTTTAGAATTCCCATCAGAATTGCAATTTAAATTCAAGTCCATTGGCGCGTATTCGCACTTGCCCACTACTCGAACCAACTTTGTTCCATTATTCTCAATTGAAGAAATGTTTCATTTACTAGGCAACTACACTTTTCATTAAAAACGACAAGAACTATTTCAAAATCAAGTCGAACAATCATAGTGAATAATTTTTGCACGTTTGAATATGACGCCTAGATCTTTTTTTTTTTCATCTTCCAAGAAATGCAATTTAAATATCGGGATATCTATCCTTCCTAATTCCGCAAATCTTCGATCATCGTTCAAATATATACGCGTATATCCACAAACGACTCGAATTCTAGTCTACCGTTCAAATTGTTGGTGGATGTTTCTCTATGATTATTTCTTAAGCAGACACTTTCGCGACGCAACGGGATGCTCGTCGAACGAAAGGAAAGAAGGATCGCGAAGCGAACGACCTGGCAAACAGCGCGGCGGGTTGCCAAGCACGTGACAGTCTGACGGACACGACACGACGCGTAGTGACGTAATGACGTGGCGGAAGGTCCGGAACGCAGGGCGACAAGTGTGCGAGACAGTGACGGTGCCGCGAACGAGGCGGGCCACTTAACGACATTAGCAGAAAGAGAGAGAGAGAGAGAGCTCGATAGGGATAGGCAGAGACAGACTTGTGACTCGATGCGTTTTACTGCTGCTTTACGCCGGTTTATTGCACCATCAAAACATAAAATGTGCCCGGCCGAGAAGCGTGCACACGCGTGGGTACACCCCCACTTTACTTTTACCGCTGGCTGCCGGTTAAACCGGCCGACATTTCCCGATTTCTTGATCCAAGCAACATTCCAGCTCGTCTCTTTACCGATCCGTTTTCCTTTCCATGTTCTCCACCTTTTTTCATCCTGTAACACTTTGGTGGTTTCATTTTCCCTTATTACTTATTCGCATTCCTAACGCTATATCCTTGTTTTTTGAACATCTTTAATGTTTTTCAGCAACTTCAAGCTCCACTTCACGGACGCAAACTGACCACGAGAGTAAGAACGTGGAGAGGTAATTTGATTTTTTAAATCTTCATTAGCCTGCATGTTCTTGGTTTAGACTTTATTATTGCAAATCGGACGTGTTATTGCTGATACAGTTTTTGTAAAACACTGTTTACAGTTTCTTGCCTGCTTAAGCTTCTTTCCAGCGTAGTCTGGTTTATCTTTCTGACGTCGTTTCTGTTTCTACCTGTTCATGGTCTTCGCAATAAATTTAATAATATTGGAATGGGAATATTCTACAGACACGGGATTATTCTATAATTAATGCTTTCAATACTAAGGTGGATCTTTTCGGGAGGTTTCTTATCTCCAGCAATTTTCACACTTCACATTTCTCACATCCAACTATTTCCTATAACCATGATCAGCCTATTGTATGCGTATATATGTACATAAGATATTAATCCATTGTAATTGCAAAACTACGTATCGGCTCACGCCTCGAGAAATAGAATTCCGAAATCCGGAGAAAGGGTTGTTCGGGAACTGGCCTGGGGAAATATTATTTCAGAAAATGGCGATCCTCGATGTTGGCCGGACATGTCGCGCGCCATTACGGCATTTTGTCTGGCGGAGGAAACGAGAAAGGCGGGCGCATTCCGGCGTTTTGCATTTTGCCGACGACAAGGGATGCCGCGTCGATACAACTTTTGGAAACGAGAACGCGCGTTATTGGGGAATTTACAAAGACACATGGTTCGTAAATTGAATGGGTTGCGTGTCGCAGATTTTATTAATCGTGGAAGTCCGACCCGATCGCCGCGATTTCTATCTTTTGGTTTCTCAACTTCGTTTCCGATAACATACGATATCGCCGTTAGTGTAATATCAACGTGGCATGTTCGAAGGAATCGAGTATTTTTACCTTTCCCCGAGATACATCCACGACATTAGTTTCGAAATTTTATTTCAAGTTCCACTCAATTTTGAGAATAAGAATAAGCTTGAATAAGAATAAGCTTGAATAAGAATAAGCTTGAAATAAAATGAGAAACTTGAAATTGAATTGAATTTCGCCGAGATAATTTTCCAAGATTATAAATAACTGGCTGTATTTTACATACGTCGAATGAATTATACGTATGCTGGATGCTAGTGTGATTGAATACTTGGGTTTGTATTGTAGTATTAGAGGAGTCAATAGTGTTGCCAATACTTTCGCAATCCAAGCATTTGATCAGAATAATAAAAGGAAGTGATATGTAACAAACATGTATGAATGAATTTGCATGGCGATTACGTTCTAACATTGCTTTGTTACCTCATTCGTTTCAAGGTTGACTTTAAGTTATGACTTCGTTCCTTATGACAATGTCACTACTTCAAAATATCCATATTCAATTGATTCGCATCGCGATAAAAACTTGACTAATTGAATGTATTTGTAGAAAAGACCAATGTAGTATCTCTTGCTAATAGGATTGTTGAAATTTTCAAAAAACTAGATTGGACGATACGGTAGCGTCATCTGACGAAGGGTGGTTGAACGTTAGGCTCTCCCTTGTTTCGGATATGCCGCCAACCCCTCTGCAGAACCGACCGATCAGACAAGAACTGATTGGTGAACCCGCCCTTACCCCTATACCCCGGATGCTTCAATGGGGGTTCCAGGATACCGTCAGAGATACATAGTTCCTAGAAATCACGCCAGAGCGATTGCACAACTGTCCTGTGTTATATAACAATGAGAATACTTCTTAAATAATTAAATATCCTATATTACTCGATACAGCAATAAGAGAATTGTGGTTGTATTATATGTATTATAATTTGACTTGAAGTGACAATAACGATATGTAAATAGAAAATTTATTATTTGTCAGATAAATTTTCAAAGTCTATTAACAATTTAAGAGGTAAATTTTAAGTTACGAGGATCTTCCGAATAGTTTTAACTAATGTAGTTTATTCAATGAGCAAACTGACAATCTTTTTCTCTCTGATTTGATTATCTGACTTTTAAAGTAAATAATATTCGGCGATATAAAATAGGGTAGCTCCATCAATAAAATGCTTCGTGTACGGAAATTATGTATTTCAATGAAACGCGTGCCATCCACGATTTATTTAAACTCTCGAGGTGGAACAGTGAGAGAACGGAGGAGTAGGAAGTAAAGGATTGGCGACAGGATGAGAGGAAGCGTAACTCGTGACATCTGTCGTTGCTAATACGAAACGTTGTGGAATCGGTATGCAGCTCGCTCAACAATGCAGGTCAATGCACAGTGACACGATAACTTTGGAAACGTTCATAAAATTTTAACTGCATAATAAAAACGTTACGAGCTACTATCTCACCCAAGGAATTACTGTTTGAAAGTTGAGTGCCGCCTTTCGCACATCGAGGAAGGCGCCTATCAAAATTCGCGCGTATCGTTTTCAAGGATGAAAACCTGTTAAACAAATGAAAGGTATTTGGTATACTTGAGATATAGTTGAATATACTTCTTTTTTAATATTAAATAGATGCAGGTATTCATATCATTCGCATCTTTTTTTTGTTACTCTATAATTGCAAATGATACGTTGTAAATTTGGTATTGATAATTTGTAAATTAATTTGTAAAATGAATTTTTAAATACTTAAATATCCAAATTTTCCATCACTAAAATGCCTGGACTTTCAATATTATAAATTTCGAGATGCCCGATTTTCTAAACGTTCAATTGCCCATGCAGCCAAATCTTTAAATTCCCAGATGCTTGAATTAAATTTTCCAAATGTCTGAATTAAATTTTTAATTGAAATTTTCAAATGTAAATTACGAAATACAAACTATTTATTTCTCAAATTCGTTTCTTTAATCCGAATGTTTTCATGGAAAATGGACGCAATATCGGTGGGTGTCGTAAACTAGGAACAGGAAATGTACTTACGACAACGAGTTTAAGGATGACTTTGAACGGATAGAAGAGGTCCGAGTCGTGCAAGGGTTGCGTGGTTGGCCTTGGAGGGTCGTTTGCACTGTTCTTGACCGCACGTAGCGGTCAGCGTAGATCGTGGTCCTTCGAGGAATGCATGAATCTCGTCGACTATACCTACATTATGCTCATTGTGCGCATGGAATAGTGGTTTCCCCTCTTTTCAACCGTTTCAACCATATGCTTTCTTACTTGAAGCCTTAAAATCTTTTTACCAGTTTGTTACTCGTTCGACTTACCAATTTTTCAAGTACACATCAAGTAAATCCAATCAACCTTTCTACAATTAACTTTTGCACTTCAATCTAACCAAATATAACTTCGTTTAGAATTTCGAAAATCGAATTCTTTTCAAAATCAATCACTCAGATATCGTCCTATAAATTTGTGAACGAAATTCAACGAATCGCGTTTCTGAAAAACTCGTAGTAAGAAAAACAAAGTAATGTTTTCCAATTAATATCAAACTTGACCGATATGATTAATTAAATCAATTGAATTTAATAAAACACACGTCTATTTAAAATTTCCTTATTTTCAAGTTTTAAAGATTTTCCAACTTGACGATTTGCAAGCTACGCTCACAGCGCAGAATAGAGAGAAACGACGAAACAAAGAGGCGTCGGAATGCACACGGAGGAAAGGAATACCTTGGTACGGACGTTCGGCAAAGCGGAGCGTGCATTCGTCGGCCGTTATCGTGGCAAAGTTATGGCCGATCGATAAGGTTAAGAACCCCTGGCGGATTTACGATGTCGGTCGAGGAGGATGATCGGTCGCGATTGCACGGCCTTGTGTCGTAAAGCGGCGATGACGCGGCCTTAACTTGGCGCGCGTGCACGCATATGGAACCGAGAAACGACATATGGAGTCGCCTCGCGCGATAACGACTCCTTGGAAATCCTGCCGATTTACGGGCGGAGAAGAAAGAAAAATCTCCGGTTCGATTCAAACGTCTCGCGAGCACTCTAGTTCTTCACTACATCTTATCGTTCCACTTCACAAATGTGTCGTAGAAATTCTTCGCTCTCGTGATCGTAATTGTGGAAACCCGTGGGAAGTTTGTTTCTAAAATCAGGTTGTTCTTTTTCTTTTTATCGCCCCCCTTTTTTTTTCTTCTTCTTCTTTCAGGAAGTCTTGCGGGTTTACGGTGGAAACGATGATTTCGAGGTCGCTCCTCGGATGCTGTCCTCCGAAAATTCGACGGAGATCCCGCGGACATCTGCTCGACCAACTTTCGGGAAAGAGTTTCAAGGTTACTTTTAAGGTAAGTCATTGAATTTTTATTCGTTGTACATCCTACTGGCAGCTGATGGTTAAAGAGGAAGTAGCAAAAGCAGTCATGCGTCGACATCTCTGCATTGAATACATATAACGTGATAATGATCCGACTCCTTATTATTCTCGATGGAGTAAAAAAAATAATCGTCCCCCAGTTACATAACCGAAATTTCGTATACGAAGGATCGTTATGAACACCTTGGGTAATAAAAAAAATTACTCGCAAGGAAAATACAAGGACTGCTGGTACTACATCATTCCCTGCTTTCTCTTCTGCATGGCACGCACTTATAATAAATTCGATTCGCAAAATTTCTCGAATTTGAATCACTAACTGACGTAATCAATAACTGTATTAGTAAAAATGTCCGATGCGAGTTGTAAATAACATCTTGCGATACGGTCGGCTCGGGTTAAATTTATTTTATTTTACACGTGCCGAGTATTTTAAACAAAGGGAATGGAACAAGTAACGGCGGGAAGGATACAAGAAAGTAAATGAATAAAAGGAAGGAAGGAAGAAGAGAGGAGGAACCGGTGGTAGCTCAGACGAAAGGTTGTTAGCAAAATTGAAAGCTTATCAGTGAACGTGGCGGCGCGTTTGCAGCCAACGGAGATCGTAGCGCAAAAATTCAGTCGCGATTACGTTACGCCCGCTAATAAACATCGGCGCGAGAAGACGCGATGGCCGTGCAATGAGATAGAGAAGATCGCGATCCGATAAGCGTAGGACACGGCTGAAGAATTAATACAATTCCGTAATATTCGTTGGAACGAAAATCAACCGATAGATGTTACGACATTTAAATGATAATCACCATGATCTTTCTCATCTCCTCGCTTTTTCTTCGCTTTCCAATTATCGATCTCATGAGACAGAGAGGAACGTTATCATTGACGTGTAGATTGCACACACATATCAGAAGGTTACGCGGAAATTTTGGTCGGTTGAAGACTTTGAATGGTGGTTCACGATTATTTAGATGCATCTCCTTGCAATAAATCAATTATTTACGGAAGCAAGTCACTTCATTATGAAAGACTGAATATTAATCACATATCCAGGAACATTAATTAAAGACTTATAAAGCGTAAAATTGATGAGAATAGTTTCTGAGTAACTCTATTTTAACGGAGTTACTTTAGGAAATGATTCTAAGCAATAATGTATGGGCTTGTGAATAAAATATGGAAATTATAGCTGAAAATTTTAGTTGATTGAATGAAGATTTTGAATCAAACTTAAGCAAAATATTTTTCAGTACAGTATAGTAGAGCAGTATAGTACAGCCAAATACTTGTACAGCTATATTTCTAGAGAGTATATCAATGATTCTAATTCATTGCACGATTCCAATTCTATTTGCTGGATAGATTATTTAAAATGTAAATATGGGGAAAAATATGGACTCACGCTGTCTTGATTCTAATTGTAAAAAGTGAATGTTGTATGAAAAAAATGTATTTTTACGTACAGTATTTGAGACTTTGTTAGAGTATAAAACGTAGAATATTGTACAAACAATAGCGCGTTGATATGAAATAAAATCGGATGGACGAACGATAGAGAAAAGTAAAAAAGTAGTTCATAAAAATTGCCATTCTCTATTCGAAGTAACAGCTGCAATGAAGTTGCAGTATATCTGACACAAAACGAGAGAAATCGAAGGAAAAATGGCGACCAGCAATTTCCAGAGAACCTTCGAGATTAAATGACGTGAAACCGCATCTCGCGGCACGAGGAAAGAAAAGGGAAGCACGTGCTGCAATTCACCGCGAGGGACGTATAAATTAGTGGGTCGTAAATCGGAATTATTCCGAGAATATTCCAAATATCAGGCTAATTTACGTCTATGAGCGTTACGCAAGACGTTGAATCTAACGGAATAATAACATGATGTAACTCTGTTTTATGGGAATCGCACTTCACGGTCATCAGAGCGTTCGTCATCGAGAACCTCGTGGTTCCTCCTTCCAATAACCGGAAGCTGGCTCGTTCATTGACCATCGTATTACTCCGCCACCCTTGAACAAATATGTGCACCCAAAAGATAAAAATACTCCTTCAGTTTCTGCTGCTTACTCACTTTTGTTTGACGTTGTTTGTTTCACGTTGTCTTTCGATTGAGAAACGAAATACAGTCATGAAAGATGCAGTTAGTGCAGAGGAGACACTGCAACACTAGGGTTTCTAGCAATCGGAAAGAGTTATAAAGACATAAAATTTAGTACTGCAATTTCACCTCGATTATTTAGCAAAATGATTCCTGAACTGTGTATTGCTATTTAAGAATTAAAGATTCTTATTCATATAAAGATTATTATTTGAGAGTAAGAATGACATCCATGTCGTCTTAACATTTTATATTATGTTATGTTATATTATATTACGTATCATTGGCCTTAACATTTTGTATTATGTATCGTGAACTAGAGAGAATGTGTAGATCATCACATCAGTACTCTTGAGTGTGGATTATTGTGTAGTATATTGAATGTTATTATCGAGACACAATTTCTCAGAAATACGAAAACGAAAATATAAATATTACAATCCGTAGCTGCGAGGCAGAAAAGTCGAATATTTATTCTCCTCAGTCGTACGGAAGCCATCGAAAGCGTAACATTCGTGTGAAATACAGTCAGCTCAGTTAAGTGCGTGTTAAAATTTGTAAAAATGAGTCGCGGTAAACCGTTGGTATACTTAACAGTAAAGGACCCCTCCCCCTACACACGTAGAAATATCCAGCGATGCATGCATGGACATCAAGGTTTCATGAAACCTGCATTAGAGACAGTTTGCCTGCCGATGCCGAGCTACATACATTGCAACATGCATCGTGAAACCTAGAAATCCATTGCCGCATGTTTCAACATATATGTGGAGACCTTAAGAGAAGCGATGAGAAATGCTCGAGAACTCGAGCAACCGATCAACCTAATCTCCGTCAACCGATAAAGAAAAAAAAGAAAAGCGGCCGCAGGTTCCGCGTGAATTCAACAGCCGCCACGATGGAACGGTTGCAATCGCGGGGGTGACGAAGCGGGAAGAGGCGAGCCGCGAGCAGTGGCGGTGAATTGAACAAGAAACGCGTGATCGGCAACGAGGGGAACGAAGAAAGAGAGAGAAAGAGAGAGAGAGAGAGACCGAACGGACAAGTGGGGAAGGGGTGACGGAGGCTGGTACGACAGCAGGGGCAGAACAGTTCGGAAAAGGATATAAAAGGAAATATATGGTAATGTGACTGGGGTGGCAGCCTCTCTCCATGGGGGTTGTGGAACGTAGATAGGGGTTCGAATCGCTGGCCGGGGGTTGGGCGTGGTGGCTAACGCACCCTCCGCCCTCCGCTACTTTCTATCCTTCCTCCTCTGTTGCTCTCTTCGTGCTTCCGCCGACGTCGTCTGCCTCCCTCTTCCTCTCTTCCTCGCCCCCTTCGCCCCTCGCCCGGCCAACCCCTCTGCCGTGTCTCTCTCTCTAGATTCTCTCTGGCGAGCGGAACGAAGCTGTGCCAGCACGCCGGTCGATACTTTGGGGCCGCGTGCCCGACTAGCGTCGCGACGCTGGAATCCCGCGCTCGTCATGGCCGCCTTTAGTGCCCGCGTACCGACGTCTAGCTGCGTCCTTCGAATCATCGCCGTCTCTTCTTTCACGTGTCCTCTACGTCATCGGTGAGTTTGTCACATTGTCTTTTCTTCTCCTTTTTTTTTTTTTCTTTTTAAGAATAGAATGATGTGGTTAGAGTGTGCATATATATATTGTAAAGTAGGTGTATGAAGAGATTGAGAGTCGATGATTTATGTTGTTGGTGACGACCTGTTTGAATCTTACGTTGATTTCTATCATGATGAGTTTTGTGGTCGTGTGGGAAGAAGCTTCGGGTTTGTTGAGACATTCCAATTCAAATATGGCCGCGGAAAGTTTGATGTTAAAGGGGATGAATGTGTTTTGAGGAAGTAGTTTAGGAGTGATTGACATTGGAGGATCTAGATATGTGATAATTGTTTCGAGTATGACTTGAAATTGAAGAAATACGAACGTTTAAATATTTTTACATAGTCGTTTTTCGTACGAAAGGTACGAGCGATTGATTTACGGGGAAACAAATTTTCGATAGCTTTTTACGATTACAGGTGTTCGATACTTGCAAATTTGTTTAATTTCATAAAGTTGAAACGACTTTTAAAGCGCTCGAATTTTTTTATTCACCTTGTAAATTTTTATTTAATCGTTTATTGACAGATTTTTGTAGATGCTCTTGTATTAATTCAGATTTCTCAATTTCCTGTTTGTCTAAATTGTATGGATTAATAGGTTTACGTATTAATATAAGTTAATTATAATTTCTCGTCGAATTCAAATTTATCGATTTTTGTTTTTACTTAATTCTCGAGTTTCCGTAATAAAACAACGAATTAACATGGTTCCGAATCATTTTCTAGACTTCATTCGCTTATGAAACAGATACGAACTTTCGGCACAGACGAAAATGACGCTATGAATATGAATGAGAAAGCTTATGCTCACTTCGTTGTTGGTCTTAGTACCGTGGTCGTCGATAGAGTGACTGCGATGCGTTCGAAACCTTCAATTACGTCTGACTGTTCTCTTGCTGGAAATATAACGTTATATTTTCATTTCGAACACAGATAATTAGACCGATGAAACTTTGACTTTCTCGCTTTCCCAAAAATATTCAACGCACGAAATATCACGAAATTAGATTTTCTCCTTTCCTTTCATCTTTCATAAAGTTACACGTTGTCTTTTCTAATCCCATAAAAATCTATTACTCCGATGAAATTAAATAATAATTGGTATTCAAGAATTTGTCCATCATATTTCATTTTAAATAATGCCGCCAATCACTGAAATTTTAAAAGAGGCTCAATACAACTAAAATCTCCGTAAAATTACTGGGCAATATCTCCATTAAGTTAATTAAAATTTACTGATATCTTTATCTAATTTTGCTATTATTCAACTGAAATCCCCCCTTAAAAATTCCCAATCGCTATTTCAATTTAACTTTCCATTATTAATTCCTGAAAATTCGAGAAACGTTCAAGCGAACTAAAATTTTCCAATGAAAAAACGATAGATTTGCGAAGAGGTAAGTCGGCGAATATGGAACGGTGCTTTCAAGCACCGTTGAGCTTCGATGCTTCGGAAATCTGGACGCCAAGCAGCGTTTGATGGAAGGTGAAGGAAAGGCGCGCACACCAGAAGGAGGAGTCAAGTTGTTTATTTGATGGTGCCGTAAAAGGCCTCTTTATGTTTATCTCCCATTTAAAACGCTCGCATAAAACCGCCGACCGCGCACACAAACTATCAACCAGCTGTAAATCATGCCGCGAAACGGAGAACGTTCGAAAGTCACCTCGATTCGCGTTCTTGGCCGTCGGCAAGACTTTCAATTTTCTCTCCCTTTTAACCTATGTATTGCTTCCACCATGCATTGCTTCAGAAGCACGATTTTATGGAAAATTTCAAGCGGAAAATACGTTTCGAGAAAAAAATGTAAAATTTGGAGGTTGAAATTTTGGGAAGACAAACTAGCTTACCTGAAATTTATAACGTATATCCGTTTAGAGGTTTTGCTATTCAAAACGATAACTAGACGTCGAATCTCTATTTCACGTATTTGAAAGAAATCGCAGAAAGCTTCGAATATTCATTAGATGCATTATTTCACGTTATATGGATTGTACGCAGTTTTGCATTTTAAAATCCGCAGTCTGTTGATAACAAGAACAGCAACGGAAAAGAATAAGAACGTACATGCTATGCAGAGTGTTGCTACTCTAGATCGTAATTGATATGCAAAAGATTCCTACATAGAATTCGCATATTCTAAACAAAGGAAGGATTTACGTAGATAACAGAGAGTAGTGTTTTAAGATTGCGTTTAAGAACAACGTGTCGCGTCTCGAATAAACTTTCACTGAATTCACTCCAGGGGGTGCAAGGATAAACCGACAGATATTTTTTACATCGTGTTACAGCGATACTCCACCGAGCCACCAATCAATCGATCACTTCACACTCGCGTTAACATTCACGACTCGTGCGATAATGACATTCTAATCTCGTTGCTTACCAATTTGTTCACTCGAGGGAAGAGCAAGTACTAGTTCGCAAATCGCGTTTTCACGTTTTTCCCAAGCAAGTCGTTCTCTTCGACTGTCCTTACGGACATTCTCCTCCCTTTTTTTTTTTCCTAACTCGTTCCTCGACAGTTGCGCCAGGTAAAAAAAAAGGGATCCGTGGTTTTTGGACGAGGCAAAAATACCGAGTGACCTTGTCGCGAGTTGCTCTTTCTAGAGTAGAGAAGACTGTACCGTGGCGACATCGGGGATACGCGCTAACAAGGTTAAATTACGATCGTGCTCCTCGGTGCTCATGCAAATTGAAACGAATAATTTCGAGCAGAGTCGCGAGAAAGCGAGAGAGAATTTCGCCATTGGACGACGGAGATAAAGTCGTTGCTACGACGGCGCGACGTTGCGTAATTTAATCTTTATACACGGGCGTCTTCTCTAGACCGCGGTGGGGATGAACTTTGAAAAAAGCTATTTCTCTCCTCTCCTCTCTATCTTTCTCCGTCTCTTACTCTTCCTCTTTGCTTCTATTTCTTTACTCCACTGCCACAGGAAGCTACCTGCGCGATATTTTCGAAGGAATAGTAGCATTGTCGCGACGAACTCCGGCAAAAATGGCCGTTCGCCTGTCGATATCGTAACTTAACGCCGAGTACGGAACGAGTTCCTATCACCTATCGTTGTTCCAACCCCCTGGTTTATTCCGACCGATGACATTTCGCTGAGAATTAATTCGTGGCCTTCAAAATTCGAAAGGGAATTACCTCGCCATCAGTTTGCCATTTTTTTGCTCGCAATTTTTCTTCCCTTTTTGTTACGCGTCGATCAAGAGGGATGATCGACTCTATTAGTTCTAATCCAACTGCGTGTCTTCCCAAAAGTAGAACGCATAGCAATGTCAACATTTACAGTTGTTACAGAAAGA
This sequence comes from Heterotrigona itama, assembly GCA_903986555.1. Classification (NCBI taxonomy): domain Eukaryota; kingdom Metazoa; phylum Arthropoda; class Insecta; order Hymenoptera; family Apidae; genus Heterotrigona; species Heterotrigona itama. The sequence goes on along the minus strand of CAJDYZ010009584.1, from coordinate 6,642 downwards.
TTGTTATTTCTTAGTGGAAAGATTTTTTTATTAACAGGTACATTTCATATAATTAAATTTTTGAACTGTTTAGAAGCTGAAGTAAGAAGAACAAACACTGTTTTTGAAATTATTTACATTATCGTTTTGCGACGAATGAACTTGTCATTTAAGTCACTTGTTCCTGGAGAGCTGAACGTTAATCACATAAATAATGAAATTAAGAAATTAGAAGAAGGTACAATAATGTAATTTAATCAATTCGACTTCTGAAAGTCGAATTGATTCTCGAGTGATACGAAACGCGGATAATATCGTCTTCTGAATCTATATAGGTACTATCTTTAAATCACCACTGCGACCTCGAAAATAGGATAAGAAAAAAGAAAAAAAAAAAAGAACAAAAAAAAAAGAGGAAGAACCCTTGCGGTGCATAGACAGTGGCCAAGGTCGCGGGTGTTGGATCCGCCGTCGTGCAGTAAAAAAAGGGTTGTTTTGTTGCGTTTTATTGCCGGACCGCGTGAAGGCCGAGTCACCACCGTGGCAAACTGCAACCCTTCCTTCCGTACACTGTCCCAAAGCCTTCGTTCTTCGTCCTTCAAGCGTTTAACTCTTCGAGTTTTCGGCTGAGCATTCTACGGAGGCTTTTTTTTCCTCCCTCAGGTAGTAATTGAGAAACGGGAAAGGGGATGAAACGAAAGGATGAGGTAAAAAAAGAAAAAAAACCGGGTACGCCGCGTTATTACGTGTTCTTGAGAGCAGGACGCAAGGTGACGCAAGGGTCCCTTCGGTTAACTACCGACGATCCATCCAATGTAATTCGTCCCGAGGAGACCTTGGTCCCTCGTAAAGGGGTAATCAGCCCCCTCGTGTCGGGCCGGACTTTGATGCCTCTCGTTCTCTCTTCCATGACCGTGGCTCTCGGCGTGTCTCTCGTGACAGGGTTTAGGCCGGTATATGTGTCGTCACGCCGCGCTTCTGTCACTCCGCCGACGAAGTTTGTCTACGAAACACACACGGACGTCATCTCGGTGTCCGTCGATCGAATTGCCAGCCACTTTTGCTTCGCCGTTTCGTGAGCCAAGCGAATTGTGTCCCTCGCGTTCCAACATTGTGTCAGTGTTACATACTACATATTACATACTTTGTTGATAAAGTTAGTCAGTAGACTACTAACCGGTAGTAATCGAAACGACTAAGATTATATTAAAATATTGAAAAGGCTGATGATTTAAAAAATACGATCATAGCGTCGCACTACAGGGGCAGTGTTTCTGTTTAAATATTGGTGCAAGTGAAGGATCGTTCGGAGAGAGAGAGAACTGTAGCTGGGGCTTGCGATTATCGAATTGTTGCTGGTACCGTGCAACGTGCAGAAGAGTGGCTGGAAAGCTCGATTTAATTAAAGCCCGTACACAGTGGCCGCCCGGCCGGGAAATTGAAGCAGCGGCAAGAAGAAGCTCAGAGACAGATGCGAGTCGCAATTATTTCTAGTCCCATATCCGACAGAATGTGCGACACGCTTGCCAGAGGCCCCGCTACTCGGCCCATCGTCGAGGGGTCACGCTCCACGAGTTCGCAACTCGGATGTGTACTCTATCTAGTTTATACGTTCCTCTGTTCGCATGTGTACGTGGAAACTTCGCTCACAACGCTTCTGTCGCTCCGTGCACGAAGTTTATCCGCCGGCGCTTTCGGCCGGCTCAATTCGTTCACTTCTTTTGTCCATTGTCGTTGTCGCGAGAAAAACTCGTCCTTTTCGATTTGCTGGACCACGGTATCGCTTCGTTTTAGTGCCAGTGCATCGATGCTCTGTGACCTTTGGGATACGAACCGATCGAGATCGATCGCGAGTAGTGTCGCCGATCACAGTTCCGGTGAGTAGTTTCTCCTTCGTGGAAAATTTCTCTGTTTCACGATAAGTTCTTCGCCGACGGCTGATACGTGCTATTCGCGCGCTGCTCGAGATTTCGTGCGATCGAAAACCACGATCTATTCAAAAAATAGCTTGATAATTTAGAAATCGCGACCATTGTTTTCGAGAGAGGTTACCCCCCCCCCCACCCCTTTGGACTCGATATATCCGTTTATTTGCACAGCGATGCTTTCTCCCACGTGCTAACGTCATCCGTTAGAATCGTTCTATCGTGGTTTATTTTTAAATCCAATTTCGTATAACCAAATCTCGGTATTTCATCCGTGTTATTCGCGGCAATGTCAATCGCTGACCTTTAGCAATAATTCCAAACCACCGTGATACTTCAGAATCTTTCTCCTCTATGTTTCTATCGATTGCTTTCGTTTCCTGACTCTTCTTCCATTCGACGGAAAACTTTCGATTCGTCCCCGAGTTCATTTTCTATCGACTGCAGGACGATTCTTCTCGCAGTATCCTGTTCGAACGATGAAGACACAAGGGCACAACCGAAATCGACGAAACGGGAAACGAAGTCGAACGAAAGTTCTAATATATACGTACTAAGGATATATATATATCTGCTCCTCGACTTATCGTTAGCGTCGCGTCGAGTTACGAAAGAGAACGATAAAACGTTCGCGTCGCGTTACTGGTCATTATCGTCATTTGCCGCGTCGATCCGAGTGGCGCGCTCGGCCACGATGCTCTTAATTAATTTCGCAATATCTCAAGGCGAAGTTAAGCATCGAAACTGGTTTTACGAGACGTCCCCAGCCATCAAACTTCTCCTTTTAGAAAATAACGATTCGCCGGGCAATTAGCGTTAATAGTTATCGGTAATGCGTATAGCGATCGTTCCATCACTTTCGTTTAATATCGGCAGGCCGATACTTTTTCGCCGGTGCGCGTTCGCCGATAAATTAACGTTAACTTAACACGGCACCGAGTACATTGTATTAAAACCGTAAAATATGCACTCGGCTGCGAGGATTTCTCGAAGTCGATGCGAATTAACCGAAAACGTGTCCATTCCTTTTTCTTCTTCTTCTTCTTGTTCTTCTTCTTCTTCTTCTTCTTCTGTTTTTTTCTCCTTCTTTTATAAAGTCTCGACGATTCGAAACGACCCGAAGTTCAGAGTCGGGGTAAGAAATGGTAAAAGGTAGTTGATTGTTTTAAGGCTAACCGCTAGGTTACTACACGCGCTGCGATAATTTGCTCAATTTACGCAGGGATTTTACGGCAAGACAGGAATAACGTTACGCTCGATTTGTGAGATAGTGCTTGCACGAAGATTGTACAACTGTATATTAAACAATACATTGAAACGATATTTCGCAATCGACGAAATGCTTTAGAATCGATAGAGGATATACGTGTTACTCAGAACGCTACATTCACTTTTCAGAAAATCCCACATCATTTTTATACTTTTAATTTTTGTTATAGTGTTATATGAACAGCACGAAAACTTGTCAAGTCTGCAGGACTTTTTTACTTGTATTCATAAAAGCAATCCCTTAATTGTTTCGATAATAATAATTCCTCCGTTTCAATTAGACAATGTTACAAATGACAAGAGAACACATAGGAAAATAATACGTACTTTTGAGTAATTCATGATAAATTACGACAGTATAACTTCCTCATCCTAGTTACAAATAATTATAACAAATATTCAACAAAGACGATACATAATTCTAAGTAATTCATGATAAATTACCAATAAATAATTCGCAATTCACTCCTTCGTTCTAAGTAACTAATATTTTATTATAGAAGAAATATTTAAGAAGTAAGAAATTAAGAAATATTTTTTATATAGTATAGATATACAGAACATTTATACAGACAGAATTTGGAGTAATCCTTGATAAATTAGAACAGATACGTTATAAAATATAAAACAACAGTTACCTAAGAGTTTCCCTTGTTTCACTCGATCGATTCCTCATGTTACGTATTGAACAAACATTCCGCACATTTTTGCACGAATTATTTCGAATGATATTCTACGAACAACGGCGCGAGAATTCGTGGAGTCACTTGGACGCCATGGCGGAGTTGACTCGGGGGCCTAAGGACGAGTCACGGTCGCCACGTTCACGGATGTACGAACACACGCACGTGTACGACGTGCAGCCATTTTACCATGGCCTCGCGCAGCTTCGCTTCATCGGCCCCACAATCTCCAGCCTCGTAGCTTTTGTGACTAACGGTTAGCTGAAGAGGCGGCCATTCCTGAACCGAACTCAATCCAGAGGAAACGATCGAGGCAACGTAGCCGATCTCTCTCGTGTGCGAGACCGTCCCTTTCTTGCTTTTGAATTCTCTTTCAGTTTCTGAAATTCTTCCAGTTCCAAGTGACTCTTCTACGGTGAAAAATTTCCTTTTCAACGACCGTTGCTTCAGGATCCAAGTATAAACTCTGGTTTTATATAGAGTCATAGTCTCACTGAAATTAAGTACCATTCTTGAAATATTCGTAAGATTTAATCAAACTAAAAATTCCAAAATTAGTGACATGCAAAATGCCTGAATTAATAAAAAAAACCTACATGGCTCCAATGTCCAATAATGTTATTATAAGAGTTAAATTCACTTCTATATATCTAACATTTGTATCAAACAATCATTCAACTGTTTTTCCTACACTACATTCCTGTTACTCCAAAGTCTATGATCATGAAATTCTCCTCAAGAACAAATGTACGGGTATATATATGTACGTACATTATCTCTATCGATATCTATTCTCGCATGTCGACGAAAACTCGCATTCTGCCCAACGATAGAGTGTGAGTTTCCTTTGTGTCTCCGAAAACAGGAAACAAATCAGGACCACGCAACAGAGGATACGATCTTGACCACAGTTTCTCGAGCTGGGAAACGCTGTCGAAAGGGATTCGAAGAATCGCAACCTCCGAATGGGACGGCTTAATCCGGTCGAGTCTTGTCTCACGGGGAGCGATTTTTTTCTTACGGTCTCAAGCCTCGCTGATATCGGGAGCGAGCGGATAGAGAATCCCGGATGTCCAAGAGAACTAACAGACTCGAACTTGCCCGGCCATCATGGTTAACGGTCAGCCAGGGAAAGAGAGTCGTTGGTGCGCCGCTGAGACCCGAGTCGTCGTGTTCCGGGGTGCTGCAGCCATTCCAAACGCAGATCTTCTCTGGTCAGCGGCAGCAATTTCAACGAAACTGTTTCGAGTCTCTTTCGAAGCGAGCACCGAGAGAACCGAAGAAGGAGAAAGAGAGAGAGAGAGAGACAGAGGAAGAGAGAAGTTATATTGGAACAAGAGAAGAGAGCGAACCGAAGAAGAGCACGAAAGAGAGGGGGAGAGAGATTTGACAATCTCAACATCTGAAGCGAGAGAGAAATTAGGTGGGCGTGCATTGCAGAAGAAGGAAGGGAAAAAAAGGGACTCGCGGCAATTCCACGCGTTCGTAACTTTACGTTGATAAATACGTTTATGCAAATACGCTGCACGTAGTTGCCAGGTGATCTTCATTAACCCCGGGCCAATGCTAACTGGCACTGTAAATAAACTAATTTATACGTGTTTATACGCTGCCGAGCTGTTTCTATGCTGGCTACCGATGCTGGTACAGCGAGGAGAGTGGAGAGAATACATTTTGAGAAGGTTGCTTGGACGCTTCGTCGATATACGTATACGTTGGAACGACCATGTCGACCATTTAGATTAACCTTTTCTTTGACTTTATAAGGGTCGGAATTCGCATTATCCAATTTATACCTGTAGCGTAGCGAGTAGTTATTCTTTTTATTC
>CAJDYZ010009572.1:9240-21423 GCA_903986555.1 Heterotrigona itama | reverse complement strand
AAAAAAAAAAGAAAGAAAGATTAAATACATAAAACTATCCCCTTAACATTAGAACTACCGATGACTAAAGCATAAAATTTCCATCAGTAAAAAGTAAAAGAAGCAGAAAATCTTTACAATACAACAAGCTTTCATTTAGGAATCATTCGAGTTCTCTAAAAATACACAGTTTTACATCTATAAAATATCTAAACGAAAGTTATCAAATGGTCATTACCATTTTGACAGTTAAGGATAATAATGAAGGATAATAATTAAGAAATGCAAACTGTCGTAGATGAAATTGTATTAATTATTTGTTTTCAATCAATATTTTTTTCTGACGAAATTATTAATTTATATCTCAGATCCACGATCAAAAATGAAATCCTCGTAAAACGTTGATACGCGTTCGTACGCGTGTTGTTCTTAATCTGATCTGAAATTTATTATCTGACGTGCAGAGACAACTGAGCGACGTATCATTCGAAATAAAGGCGTTCGAAAGCTGCTGATGAACGCAGATTTGTTGCCACGGCAAGATAAACCCGAAGTGGGGTTGCTTTCCCGGTTGCATCCTCCCCTTTCTGTTCCTTTTTCTCTGCCTTCTCTGCTCGAAGGGACGAAGAAACAATGAATCACGTGAACAACGGCGACCGCGCCGCGTGCCGAATGCACGCCTCGTTTGCGATAACAGTGTCTTGCTAAAAGACACGAACTGATAAGACCGACTATAGAAATAACGCACGGTGATACCTACGTCTATTAAAATACAAGAAATTTTTAATTATAGTATAGTACAAGTATATATTTCAATATATTTCACCCGTTTCAGAATTAGACTATTCATAACATTTCTTTGCGAAAATAAAATTTCCTTCTTCTGAAAACTTTGAAAAATATCAGTGTAAAATATCAGCGTTTGGTTTCTCGACAGCTTTGGCTTTGGCAACTTAACACGAACACTAATACTCGATAGATCAAAATTCCGAACTTCAACTTAATCTTGTGAAAATTGGACTTTTATCTATATTGGAGAAATTAAGAACTTAGCTTTATTTCAAGGAAACAAAATGAAAGAGTTATATAATGTAACTTGAAAGAAGTCTACAGCAAACTAACCATGAAATTAAATATGATTGTTTATTTACGATGTGAAGATTGATTTCTATTTTTTTCATCAACAGATTAAATTGACGAGTGATACGAACAATATTCTTGGAACTATTTCTATAATAAATTCATTCTTTCTGATCTTGAATTTCTGTCACTTCTTAATTGTGGGACTTATGCTCTGCAGAACAGGAAACGAGCCGAAAACGTAGAATAAAATTTGTTTCGTTTTCGAGAAAATTTAGCTTGAAAATTTATCAAGTACGCTCGAAATTTGACGTGTTGAAATTTCCAGACGTATCAAGACAATTACTCTTGCGTGCGGAAATAAATGAAAAACGTAGGATGAAATCTTTCTACTCGAAGCTTCATTCCCGAGAAAATGAATTTTGATTATTTCTCCGAGAAAATAATTCTTTGGACACGTTTCGTCAGAAGCTGTCTCGTTATTTGACAATCTCTCGAGTCGACAAACGAAGAGATATTTTATTATACTCGCCTTTTTCTTCGCGAGGAATCATCTCTATTGCTCACGCGTTACAGGAAATTTCTAATATAATTCTTTTCGAGCAATTCCATCAACCAACGAGAATTGCTAAAGTAAGCGTTAGACAAAGTGACCATTCATTACGTAACATTTGAAATATTACGAAATGATCATTTATTACATGATGTTATTCCCTCCCTCTCGCGGCCATTCCTCGAGCAGAAGCGAAATAACGTTCGGAAGATCTAAGCACGAGAGGGAACACCCACGTGCCCGGCACACACGTTTTATTTACGATAATTGCTCCTCATCCAGCGAACAGGCGGCAGTTTCGAGTCGCGGAATCCGCCTGTTTCTCCAGCCCGTGTCTCGAGTAACGAGTTCGGTCACTATCGCGAAGTATTAACTCGTTCTGGTAGCTAGACTCGGCCTTTGCCTGCGAGCAAAAGTTCTCTCGATTTACGAGCTTATCGGACAGAGAATTTCTTGTCGAGACTCGGCTCTAGCGAGATCTAGCGGCGTGGAAAATCGAACGGAGGAAGCCACGTCTCCTTCCTGTTATCCGGTTTCTGATCGTCCGTGGTGGTGTTATTAATCACGAAACCCTCTAAACGAGAACTATTTCTCGATCGTCGTCGTTTTTGTTTGATAAATATGATTGTAAATAATGATCATTATCAACACATAACAAATATGATTGTAAATTGTGATGTTATTATAACAGAGAATTTCTATGTTACAAATTGAATTAATTGGTTTAATTAAAACATTTATTTTGAAATTTATCTGGCTGGAATAGAACTACCGACGACTGAGATATAAAATTTACAGCAAAGAAATGAAAATGAAAAGGGCATAAAGCATTCGAGTCTCTTAAAATACACTGTTATGTAAAATTTTTATGAAAAATTCTAAATTGGTCTTTCATCATTTTAATTTCTAGTGTTAGAAGATTTCCTCGATTCTCTCCCTTTCCGGAAGGAGTAATAAACGAGCCAGCATTTAGCAAAGTCGACCCTAATGGCACCGAGTTAAATCCCGTAGCAGTCGTGATTCGGCGAACGATCGCTCGGGATTTCGAAGTATGCGGGCAAATCGATAAATATCGGGTCGAAGTCGACCACAGCGCGGGATATTTAATTGATGGTCGTTCCAACGGAAGAAATGACGAATAGACAGCACACGTTACTAATATCTATTGAAATTTCATTCATTCCTTTCGGGTCTATACAGAAACCCAAAGAGTTAATTATGATTACACGTCAGATAGATTTTCTTTTTTTTTTTTCTTTTTCTAACAAACATCGCAACGATTTGACACATTCGACTACGCAGGAGAGAGACTCGAGGAAAAAAGAAAAAAACTGAAAGGGAAATAAATTTCCAATTTATCAATCAACCGGAGTGATTAATTTTGATATTCAAATCGTGCCGAGAGAAAGTTTTTCGAATCGTTATCCTGTCTGAACGAATGCTGCGGAAATGGGGAAATTTGCAAGTACACTCGTCTCTCTCGAGCGAGTTAATTCCAAGCGGAATGAAAATGTTATTTGTCCAAAGATTAGGATTCAAGAACGTCTGCTGGTTCTCCTCTGACCTAATGACGTAATAATTCTCATCAAGCTGTCACCGCAGGCCAATTCCAGCACCGCGAAATAAGGCAATTAATTGCTCATCGCGATGCATATCCCGCCAATTAATTAGCCATTTAATTTAGATCCTATCGGCGGAGCAGGTCACCGCGTTCCTCAGACTGCCTCCCACCCTCTCGCCATTCCTCGTCTTTATCTTTCCTTTAACCAGGACGAAATTTCTCGAAGGGAATTGAACAAGTATTCTATTTCTAGCAACTCAGTCGATTTTCTTTCGTTAGAGATGAAATTTAAAATTTATGCTGCAACACGTGAACCTCGACTGGACTCGAGACTTTCAAATTTCTGTATATTTTTCAATAATCACGGTGCTACTACTATGTTCTTTGTTCATTGATCGAAGTTTTTTTTGACACAATTTTCAGTCGAACCTTCAGGATTTTATATTCCTCAACGCCGCTGGACTCGCGTTTCATTTCTACGTTTTCGAAAATAATCGCAATAATCACATTCTTGATATAATATTCAATAATATTCATTAATCTACGAGGATGGAATTAATCTCTCAGCCGGTTTAATCTCGTCTCGTCTCGAGGATCCGAAATTTTAAGCACACCCCCACTTTCCACACCCCTTAACCACCGTCAAAATTACGCGGAGTTGTCGCCTCGCGTCTTTCTTCTCGACCTTTCCGCTCTGTTCCACGTAATCGAGCCACTCGAGGATGAAACCGCAGCCAACGAAGGAGAAGAGCGAGACAAAGGGAGAAAAAATACAGTGTGTTCAATAACAACATGCATTCTTTTTGTAAAAAATTGATCGACGCAGATCGACAGTAAAATCTAAAATATCACGCACTTTGTTAACAAATGTTTGCAAACATGTCAAACATTTCTAAATGCTGAGCTCTCTTTCACATTCTTCCGACATGATTGATTTTCAAATATAAAAAGAACATATCAAGTCAAGACAATACATATATTATTATGTACATACAGGCGTATGAAGCTTGTTTTTCAATAAGAAGACACCTTGATGTTGTTCTAGAAACATCTCGGCGTTGCCAGACAAATGTGATTGGTAAAACAGGCTCGCTGGAATCTCAACAAAACTGTCTCAAAGTAGAATATTAATATTTTTCCCTTGCAAAAAGGATACTTTCTCCCCAGAGAAATAGTATCCACGTTCTTATCAAACACACTGTATTCCCCTCCTGTCGTTTCCCTGCTCGCAAAGCCCTCTTTTAAAAAGCTTCAAGCCAAGTCGCCAAGCAGAACGTTAATTACCCGCCTGGCCGAAGTATTGCACTCTCCGAAAGTCGACTGTTCGCGGCTTCGCTCATTTTTAAGCGACAAGTTTAATTACGCCCGGCGGCCAGGCCGTTTAACTTCGCTGGGCTGGCGTTGCTGGATGGAAACGTCTCGCACGTTGCTTCTTTGGTTCGTGCACCGAGGAACGTCACGCGATATCCACGGTTCCACGCGTGTCGAAACGATCCTTCACGATCTCCTCGCGAGAGGAGCGTTCTCCTCGCTGGCGCCAGGATTCTCGGCTGCTCTGCCACGAGGCGACTCGTTAATCGAAACAGGATGTTCCTTCTTTTCTTTGTTTCCTTGTTTTTTTCTTTCTTTCTTTTCTATCGGAGGGGCACGATCGATTCGCTCGAGGCGTTTTACGTGCTTCTCGACATCTGGATCTGACCGATAGTTATTATTATTATATTATATAAAATACGGGTGGCCAAATCCCTTTTATTTGCCACATGTGTTTTCAGCAGAATTATTTTAATAACAAGAACGTGTTCTACAATAATAATGATATCTTAGTCTAATATTTATTGTCACTCTATGAGTGATTTTCGACATGAAATTGTTTGAAATTTCTGAACCTTTTATTTCCAGAGTACATTTCTAAACTTATCACATTTAAACACACAGTACATCTTACAAGTGTATTACATTAAATGTTACAGATTGCAACCAGAAATAAATTTGCAGCTTCTCTGAAATCACGTATTTCATGGTTTCGAAGATATTTAAGAAGATATTGGAGGAGTGAAAATGTATAATATAATAATATAACTCTTCACACTTGTCAAAGTTAACTACTTAATAATTTCGACGATATTTAAAGAGGTATTAATGTTGGATTGGTCTAATAAGCTGTAAATGATATTTTAGATGTAAAAGCGTTCTAATTATTTTGTACAGAATGCATTCTACACGATCTTTATATTCGTTGTTAAAATTTTCTCTCGATTTTTATTTCAACGACAAGATGTTCAAGAAGAAGAGTGTCCGTATTCTATATCAAAATTCTATTCTACATGTTTTTGACACATACGAACAATTGAAATTTCCTTCCGACTATTTATTTCATGATTTCCAAGGCATTCAAGGAGCGAGATATCGATGTTGGCCGACACGAGTGACACGTGTTCCTTACGAAAAACACGTACCAACATTCGCTAGATAATTTCATCGTTTTATATGCTGCTTCATCGGCATGATTCATCCACAATCGTCATCGAAAACCGATTAGCGAGTGCTCTTAAAAGACACGGAGGAGGGCACGTGGTGAAGTCGCTCTCGTGACGTGGGGCGTGGCTGAGCGAAAGAATAAAGTTCGCATTTGGGGCTCGGCCGAATTCGGGAGTAAAAAGGATAAACGTCCCATCTCGTGGGAAGTACTTAACGAAATCCTCTCGTCCGTGTGGCCATCTTCTGGAAGCTGATCCCCCGTAGCCGCAAGGCCACGAGTTTCCCTCATAAAACAGCATTAATTGCGGACATCCTCGGAAGAGAAGAGCCGCCACTCAGTGGAGATTATTTTTAACGGCGGAATCGGGATTTGCGCGAGTGGGAAACGGAAAATATCAGAGTCCCTCCCTTCTACCCCCGTTCTAAATCTACGTTCCAGCGGAATTAAAGACCGAAGAACTTACGTTCACAAGGTTTCAAGACAGCTGTGGAGATCTTTAGTGGATAGTGGTCGTTAGTGGTCAGACGCGAGTTTGGTTTAATTGGAGTTTATATATGAATTTGCCAACGAAGGAGGGAAATGATATATTTATATAATACATATTTTAATAACATTAATAACATTTAATAATTTTAATATTAATATATAAATTGTGGACAGAGGTATAAGATAAGTGGAAGTATATCTACTTTCAATTAAGATTCCATTTCTTTTGTTATATGATATTTCTGGAATAAAATAAAGTCCAATTGTAGTACGCTTTTTTGACGGTCACGTCATCGTTAATAACGTTACTACGTTAATTAAACGTCGATTGAAGAGCCAAACGAATACAAACGAGCCCAAAGATCTCGCGAACTTGCGTTTCCTTCGCGACACCAAATTGATCTCAATCGACATCTCGCAGCGATTACGCGGCAAAAGCGTGTGAGAATTTTGTAATTGAAATTCGACTGAACTGTAACACCCATAAAATGTCTATTACATTTACACAACCGCCAAGCAAAGTGTCCAAATATTCATTCAACGGTAGAACAACCGGCGACTAAAGCACAAAGATTGTGTCGAAGGAATTAGAATGAAGAGCAAAGTTTATAATACAACCAAAGGACACAAGCACATATTTTTATTCGTATATTTTATAAGAAACCATCCAAACTAAAAATATACATACCTGTTGTAAATCTTGTTCTTCTCTCAGGACATTGTACATTGAAAAAAATTAGAAACTGATCACTTTTGATCACTTTGTTTTTCTTTTTCGTTCTTAGCGTTGAAACGATTCGCCCTGGCAGAACGCGCGAGCCGATTCAAAAAGCAAGCCCTTAAGGCGATTGGGATAAGGACGAAGGTGTCCTCGGACACGCGCGCGAAAAACAAAACCCGTGGAATTTTAAGGAGAAGCCGCGGTAATCCCCAAGGCGGAAAATGGGTCTGAAAAGGGATTTCTTCTGGCTTCGGCGGTGTTACGAGCTTGCTGAGGGGGAGAGGAGGCCGGGAAACCCTCGCCCCTTTCGTACCGGGATGCGTAAATAATGACGGTCATACGAGCCACCGGTATTCTTGCATCGGATCGTGATTTACCGGCGAGGTAGAGAGAGAGAGAGAGAGAGAAAATGATATCCCGTGGTTGCATTAATAAATCGTTGCGAGAGCCTCTAAAAGGCATAACGATATATTATTTTCGCCGCCATTTTGGAATATATCTTCGACCACGATCGTTCTCTCGCGAATAAATGTGACCTTCGACGTCGCGACTTTCGCATACTCTGCGAAGAGATTTTCCTTTTTTTTTTCGAAGATTTTCTTTTTTTAACCTGTCGAATTATAATTCCTCTATGGAAATTATTTATTAGGGTAACTGGAACTGGTTAAAATAAAGAGTTTTATGGTTACGACGAAAAGTTTGAAATTAATATCTTTCTATGTTATATTGATACGTACGTGTATGTATTATATTTTGTCCTATTATTTTTCACATTTTCTTTTAAACTGCAGAGTAGAAGAATTTAGAGCGATCGAGCGCCAAAACTTTTGATACAGTGATTAATACACGCTCCTTCAAATGTTTCCTTACTGTCACACATTCATAGAAACATAGCTTAAGAACAAGAATTTTTGTACATCACTGTATAGAATAAATTTATATCTTTATTCGTATCAATTTACCTGTATATCGAATACTTACAAATTTTTACGATATCTTACACATATGGTAAAAATTTCATATTAAATTCTTAATAGAAACCTGGTGAAAGTTACTACCGGTCGTTTCAGTAAAACGAAGGATACCGATCCCGAAGTTCGAAACATTGTTATTAAAGCGACAACGACGTCGAATTTGATCGAGGGGAACACGATCTACGCGATCGGGCTAAAAACAGACCGGCTTTATAAATTGCGCTTGATAGCTCTTTCATCAATGGCAATTTACCCGTAATAGAATGTTATTAATTCGAACGTCGCTGGACGCGAGACCGCTTCATCGAATTCCCGCTTCGTTCCTACGGCAATAACACAGCGTAATGCAACTTTAACGATCAACGAGGCCCGATTTTGTCTTCTACCGTTTCCGCGGTAATTACGAGAACGAATCCTTCGGAGGTTCGAACGCTTATATCGACTGTAGCTTTCGATTTCCAGGCGACACGGCCGCCGTGGCATCGTCCGGCCTTTCTAAAACGATAAAATAAATTTCACGTAGCATCGGTTACCTATGTTTCACACTGGTGGCGCAAACCGTGTTTCACGGAGCAAAGAGCACGCATCGCACAAATCCACGTGCTTGTGTGCATACAATGTGGCTCGTGAAAGTGTTGGAAAGCTCACCGTAAAAGGATCTTCACGTATCTCGAAGTTTCATTAGAGTTGGAAAATTTGTTATTATTACGAAGTTCTTATTAAAGTGTTCAAGACACGTTCCAGCGATGAAAGTTTGTAATCTTTTTTAGAAAATACGTGAACCTTATTTTAGGAAATAAAAAAAAATAATTTTTGTCAACGAGTAATTTTTCATCAATTCTGCGTTTTTCGTTTGATAAAGAAGAACACGACCGAAACTTTAATGAAAGTTTGCAGAACATCAACAGTATTAATAATCAATATTTTTTTAATATCCACCCGTCGCGTTCACATTCAATTGACGATACATTCCCACAAATAAATGTCCTAATCGATTACACAGACGTTACCATCGTCCTCATTTCCAATGTCACAGATATCCGCATAAAATCACGTGAAACTCGATGGAAAGCCGCGGTGTGCGGGCAGAATTCTCCAACGAAATCCAGAAGATAAAAGCGAACGATACGACTTTGTGGGCTGGCATACTCGAGCACATGGCCGAGCACACTCTCCCGAGCGAAAGAAGCTTAAAATAACCGATGGTTAGCGCGAAGCGGAAGTAACGAAAATAAGGAAAAGAAGGGGAGGGGAGGAAAGGGGGGGGCGACAGGACGCGAAGGATGTTTCTCTTCGAGCAACGAATCGTCCCCTCCCGGTTGTTCCTCTCTGTATCGAATGCTCTTTCAAACTACATCCCTGCCACCCTACGTGGCCGCGTTTTAACGAAGCGTTCGCTCTTTGCCGGGGAGAAAGACAGGGAAAAGAAGAAGAAAGAAGGAAAAGTAACTTTCTTCGCCGGCCGTGGTCTTGTTATCCGCGCACTTTACGTAATTACAGGCCGCTTCCAAGCCAGCTTTGTTTAATCCCCTACAAAAGGGGTGAGGGGGGGGGGTGGTAGGAAGGATGACTGTTTATCTATTCGAAAAGAAAAGCCTCGCGCGAACGAGGATCGTGGAAAGGCGTTTAATGAGTTTCGCCGCAAAGGCGTTTCGCTGCTGCAAAGTTTCTCTTCTTCAGTTCCCGAGTTTTCACTGCGCCAGCTTATTTCCACTTTGAACGGTAGGATCCCTAACCACGATGAATTATTCCGATGCAGTGGCAATTGTCGATGTGTTTCTCGTTGAAATTGTGACCGAACGATCCTGAAGAGGAGCGTCGATCTACCAACCGCGTACCAATATTCCGACAGCAAATCGTTTTAGAATCGAGTGAACGATACGTTTCCAAAAGTGGACGTCTTGTGAGTAGCCGAGCTTTAAAATTGGCATTATAACTGTCTGAATGCTAATGTGAATCTACTAATGTGACACTGATGCGAGTAGTTTGTAAAGCACGTAATAAAATATTGTTTAATTAACTCAAACAATGAAATTGAGACGTGATCTTTTGTTTCGTAAAGTCAAGTATAAATTTGCTGATTAATCATTGAAAAAGCTCAACTTTTTCCAATATAAAAAGAGAGAGAATCAAAGGGGATTCGACTGAAAATTAAACGAACAAGGATGATTCACGTTAATTCTCGCGGTAGAATATTTCGCGGGAGCGCGTTGCAGGGGAAATGCCGATCGCGCGACGCGAAATAAAAGATCGCTCGACTCGCGTGGCCAGCATGCGTTTAACGATCGCCACTGTATCATCGCTCCCCGGGCAACGTCATTAAGAATCTCGATGCGAAAAATGCAGCAATGATCTGCGCAGCTGGCTTTTGGTGTACCGACGTCGCGACACCAGGTGTCCCTGTCCGGCGAACAACCCGTTTAAATTGCCCCGCATGAAATAGCGCGCGATGCACGCGTAAATGACGAGGCAAAGATTGGACGAGGCTGTGATCGCGCTCAGGTGAAGCTTCGAGCGACTTTTTAATCCCGATCGCCGCATATATATATATATCCGAGTAATCACATATTAAACATATTTAAAGCTTTTCTTTTCCTTTCTATTCGACAGCGAAGAGAAATAAATTATTGTAATTGCAATTCAAAGGGAAAGATCGGCTACAGGCTATAATTGTTAATCTCTTAGAAATTGGAGAGATTAAAGACGCGTTACCAGGAAATTCGAAAAAAGATTCTATTTCAAAACGGATTAACAGACTTGTGATCAATGTGTAGGCTTATGGTGTGGGGTCTAGTTCAATGGGCTAGACTATGTAGACTATGCGACACGAGCGAGAAAACACTCGGTTTTGGAGGAAACTCGTTGCAGAGATAGTGCTCGACCAATTACGAAACATATCGATTACAAACAATCATGAAACACTTTATTTTTGTCTGGGATAAATAAAATGATAAATAAGTTTCTGTCATTATTACCGACGAATTCTCGAAATAATTAACTATAAGATGTAGAAATATGCACGTAACACATTGTTACAGTGGTCCATTTAAGCGAGGCTAAATATCTTTTCGAATTGCGATGATGCAAAAAGATGTTTCGTTCTTGGCCAAGGTCTGTGATCTCGGTAGAGATAAATTTATAGTTTATTAAAGTTTACATTTTTAACATCAAGTTCTCTGCATATTTGAATGTATTTTTTTACCACCTGCGTGACACAATAAAAAAAAATAATAATAAATAGTTGTATGAAAGGACTTTGAAAATTCTGAAGAAAAAAAAATTTTTTTTAGCAGCTGTTTATATCACAGGTAAAAAATATTTTTCGTATCAATTCAAAAAGATATTTACAAATGGCCTTATATATGTATGCGTAATATGTATTATATAACATTTAATAAACGAAAAGATCTCTGTTCTGTTTCTACATTTTCGATTACTTTCACAGAAATACAAATTCATGTAACACGCGTAACGTCTTAATTCCAAAAAAATTAAACGTTCTCCTAGTTAATAAATATAAGGAAACTCGGGGATGAAGCTACGGCTTCGAGTTAACTGTGGCCGCACTTGTGACGTTTTAACAGGAGTGAAAAACGGGGGGAGGAGGGAGGGTGTCGATCGAGCAACGTCCATCTGCCTATTTATTTGTCCATCGTCGAGGATAGAGGGTGGAACGGACAAACGGGGATGGAAAGACAGGCATATACAGAACGAGTGAAAGCTCGTGTTAAAAAGAAGAAAATAAAAAGCATACAGACGCGTCTGAGTGGATAGACGTTGAACGAATTCAATCTCTCTCTCTCAACTTTCGTTTATTCCTCTCGTCGATCTCCTCTTTGATCGAACGGACATATAGAAGTGCTTCTAATAATTAAAGTATTGTGCCGAGGGTGTAGGTAAATTATAGTAGGCTGAACGATCACGTAGAGGGGAGGGGATGATTGAAACGAGAGAAAGATTCGCATGGATCGAACACAGGTGACAGTTTTGAGTGAGAATCTGATTCCTTGAATTGAATTCCGATTCTAGAATGCTAAAGCGACTAACATATTCAATTTTTCATTAGCTTCATCGAATTATAACTGTAATCAGTTGTGTCTACTAACTGAAAGTTGACTCGTGAAATTACTCGTCGTACACAGAGAATTCCAAAGGAAATTTCAGAAAGTGATATTCATTCTTGTTTGCGGAATAAAATGAAATGTGTAATTTACATTAATTCTGTTAATTATTCAATTCAACGCACGGTACTTTGTACTAAAAAAAAATAATAAACGTAAGGAAACTAGCTGCAGGTGTCGAATGCAGCTTCTAACCTTCTCTAGAATTCCTCCAAACATCGACAGACTC
>CAJDYZ010009566.1:166972-180048 GCA_903986555.1 Heterotrigona itama | reverse complement strand
TTTTTTTTTTTCGTTTCGATCTAACTTAGCGATTAAAACGCGACATTGTTCGATTCGACGGATGTCCGAGCAAAACGAGATTAGAAAACAGTTTAAAGCGCACGGCCGTTTCTTCGAAACGTGTCGAGTCAATTTTACCGATCCAATTTCGTCGGGCAGATACGCTGGCATTGCCAACGCTCCGCAGTTAGAAACAATTAAAGGATCGTTGAAGCTAAACGATTCGTTAACAATTATACCCGTTAATTGGAGTAAGGGATCGATGAAATTTTGAAGGTCAATAATTGTTTCTTTTCTGGGATCTTTCTTTTGCACAAAGGGACCATCTCTTTTCTCATTCGTTTTGTAGCCGTTTTATAGCCTTGAGGAGGGAAAGTAATCCTTCAATAATCCTCGCCGTGCAGGAAACGTCGACTTAGCTGAAACTTGCCGGTCTCCAGACATGCATTAACCACGCAGACCGTACAGACGATAATTAGATTTGATCTTAACGAGTTTCGAGTCTTACGACTGATCGATGAAGCCCCCCAGAATTGTGCTCGAATCAGCAAGCGTACGACTGGATCGTAAAATCAAACTCGTAATATACGTAGCAATACAACTGTTCGTGATAAATATGATTATATATTGCTCGTCGTTGTTAGATTTCTAATTTCGTTAAATTTCCCGCAATGCAATCTCGTAATTTGCAAAATATAGAATTATAATTGCCTCTGAAGACGTCATATGCTAGAAAGTTAGCTCGATCGTTCTTCAAAAAATACATCAACAATCAAAAATTTTCTCGAATCGTAGTATGTTATTTTCACTATCAATAGTATGTTATTATCAACTTATATATAATATATAATATGAATACAATTAATATTCAGACACTAATATTTAAACTGTCATAATTTTGTAAAAAGAGATACAATAGTAATTTTAAATTGTGCAATAATAATCGTACAGTAGTTATTTTAAAATTTATACTTTGCATCGTTCATTTTAATCTATAAGATGTTTTTGTACTATGTAACATATGGTAAAGTGAAAACACTTTTCTCGTCGCTACATTGTCACAGTACATAGGAACATTGAAAAAATTTTTTTCATAAATGAATTTACAATGAGTTTGAAGATTAAAGCCTCTTCTTTACAACAATAATTTATTGAACTTTGAATGTCACACGAAAATGAATATAGAACACAAAAATGCTACGATTTTTCGAATTTTCGTCATTTAAACCTGACGTTCAAAGTTCAATAAATTGGCGAAAAAAAATCCTACGTTCAATCTCCGAGTGCCATTGTAAAATTCGTTTCCAGTCACGAAAAAAATTGTTCAATGGTTTCACACTTACAATGACAATTTATAATATTTTCGAGAAAAATAAATGTCATCCAACCCTGTTACGTGATAAAAAAAACCTATATTTAGAATAAAAATCAATAATATATATTTTGTAAATAGGGATTTCAAGCTTTAAAACATGCACAAATTTTACGATTTTTTTTTTTTATAAAATTATAATAGTTTCAATATTTAGTATTCGAATATTAATCGGACTCGCTGTATGTCTCCTTCTGTTAGACGCGTTCTGTTCAAGAAACGAATCTTCGAACGATCGGATATGTAACACAAAATATCACCTTTTGTTTCCTACAATAGATAGACGGATATTGCAAGATATCGTGGGAAAAATATGCAAGGCAAGCGAATTACATTGGCGAAAGCACTTAATAATACAGTGGCCGACCTCTGGGTGCACAGGTACGTCCTAGGGGGCTGCGTTTCGCAGTAATGACAATGCAGTAACGTCAGGGGACACTATTGTTTCCAACTGTGAAAACGTAACACGAAATTAAGCTGAATACAATTACACTATAATGAATGGTCGTAATAGCCCAATTGTGTCACATTCTCAGGAATGTACAAGAGTGTGCGGATTGCGCGGTAAGCCAAGAATTGCTCGCACGCTGTTGTAATTCATGAGGCGACAACTTCTAATTACGCCATCACAATACATCATCGTGACAAATTAGTAATCCTAAGCGAGATCCACTTGACGATCCGGCTAGTTCTAGAATTCTGTTTCGCTAGACGGCTAATTACAGCAAGTTGCTGTCCGACGAAATTGCTAAACACGCCGACCGATCGAGCCAGCGAAGTTGAACGTGTCCAGGCTTTTTGCTTTATTCTACTTGCGACAGTCCGGTTGGAAATAAATTTCCCCTCGGGTAATGATTTTATCCTCGGGAAGGATACGCGCTGCTCACTCCTCCACTTGGAAAATGCTAAAATTTCAGAGACGCTCATTGTGTTTTAACGATATAACGCGTCCCCTTTGGTCATCCAAAAGTTTCCTTCCCATTCAGACGGAGAAACAAGGAAAGCGAATGCTGTTATAATTTCACGAAATCTTGAAACTTGGAAATCTCAGTCCCAACGAGATAGTTCCGTTCTCGCAGTAAAAATACTATGGCTGATTCGCGCGATTGTCTTCTATTAAAATTTCTTCGAGTCGCGCATTGCCAGGAAGCAACCGAGCGATCGGCAAGATTAAGAAACTTCGATACGTTCCCTTGCCTGTTGCCCTTGGCAAAATATCACGGGCCCATTCTTTGACGAAAGTTCCACTCAGAAATGACAGAATAATTAAGGAAAGAAAAAGATCGGTCGGAACAGAGTAGAAGAAGTTTTCTATTTTATGCAGGCGGGCTTGGGCAGAGTCGCGTGCACGGAGCCAACCCAGCCGGAAAATGTAACGAACTCGTAAATTTTTCCTTCCGATAGACCGAATAAGAAAGTAATAAACGTTGCAGTTCTCGTAGATTCTATGCGCTCGATTTATGATAATGTTTTATGTCCGTGTGTACACAGCGCGGCCGATATAAATTTCAAAATGACAACTTTTTGCTGTGTTCACCTTTAGAGTACAGAGAAATTATTTTCTAACCTATTGTTACACAGTACATTGCCGATTTTTTTTGGACATTTTTGAACGCTCGGAAATATAGTTAAAAAAATGGAACTTAAATGGAGATTCGTTTCTTCTATTAAATATTATTAGTAATAAATAATCTACTTTACATATTTCTGTGTACTGCGTGGATTTTAGAAAACATCCGTAATAATACATATAGAACATATGGCGTGACTTTATTAATAAAAAATATTTTATATGTAATTTGATTTTTATATGTAATTAAGTGGTCAATATCCCGGCCAATATCAAATCAAAAGATGTTTTTCCCGAGGTTTCAGTCATCGATGTTTTATTTCAAATAATTATATACTTTTTTTCTGTTATATCATGTAGTTTATAAAAAAATATGTGCAATGAAAATCATTTTCTTCTCAGCTATAAATTTGAAAGTTATACTATAATCAGTTATACACATCTGAATGTATTTTTTCATGACCTACGTGATGCAATAAAAAGAAAATACATCGTTACTTGGAAAAAAAACATCGATGATCTTGAAAAAAAAACCGAGAACGCCTGCAGTATAATGATCACTTAATATCATTCAACAACGTATGAAATATTTTTTCGTCTTTATAATTAAAAAAGATCTGTTTATAATCACACATATAAATGAGACATTCTGTACATCACTTTGTGTTGCAGCTCGATTAATTAAATAATTTGGGGAATAAATTTTTGCTATTTTATTCAGGTGCGATCGCTTCGTAATAATATATCATGTCAAAAAATAATACTCTATGTAGAAGAACCAAAAGTTGGAATGTTTTCAATAGATCTGTTCTACCAACTAAACGAATCTATTCTATTCTACTAACCAAAAGAATTGCTAACATACCATTTACAAAGGTGGGTTTTCAATGGGATTCGCCAACAGTTTGTCGCCTCTTTTTCATCTGTCCTTTACTGTTCATTCGCGTACTTCTCACGAACGTGTAAAGGACAATTTCGTATCAGATTTCTATCAAAGAACTTTTTCTCAATCCCTTTCCTATCAGAAAAATACGCTTCGCAGAGGAGAAAAGGAACGAAATTTTTCCATCGACAAAAACAAATGCCATGTTTGCATATCAATCGTTATTTGAAAATTAGTTCCCGTTTTTTGCGAAAAATAAAATTGAAAAGTAACAGAAAAAAAGAAGAGAAATAAATTAAATCATGAAATAAACAAAGCAGATACAGTAAATTGGAAAGTAACCACACATTATATACATTTGCAAAATTGAATCAATTCATGAAAGTGTATAAGTTAGCAAAATGAAACAACAGATTGGATAACCATGCTGTATTGATATTTTTTCTAACAGAATTACGTAATGTTCTCGGTGAATATTCCTTCCACAAAGACCTGTTCAAATAAAATCTCTCGAAAGGATCGTATTATTACATGAAAGATGTAACAATAATATGTATCGTGTTCATATAAATATATTCCAAAATATAGACGTACTGCCATTCATATTGTGTAGCAAAATAAAAGAATATTTTATATTTAAATAATATTTTTAACTATTCTAAGTTTCGAACTTAATATTGCTGATTTTATTGACATTCGTCGCGGTAAACAATGTATTTACAGTTGATTGAATATTAAACATTTAAAGCAGAAAAGATTATGATCTTAACAAGTGATATCTATACAGCATTAAAAAATGATTTTATAAAGAGAGGTTTTGCAAATAGAGACTATAAGAATGATAATATAGTAAAATCGCATCTTAGCAAAGGAAGTACTGAAAAGAATCTGTTAATTCAAAGTTAATTTTAACCTTTTGCACTCCTTTATCGAGTGTGATTCGACATCAGTTTTTATCACAGGACTTTTATATCAAGTCACACTCGATATTTTTAAAACTCAAAAAAAAATAATAATAATAATAATAATAACAATTGAAAAATAGTTTGGAGTGCAAAGGGTTAAGTGTATCTGATCAAAAGGTGGTTTGACGAATGACTTTAGAAATCAATTTTAATGCAGCTAAGAAGTATAAATATTATATGATATATAGTTACATATTTTTAGTATTGCTTTGCATGATTTAAATGAAATACATCCCTTTGATTTAACACAACATGTTCATATGATCTATAAAGTTCAGTGCGATTACGATGAATTATGAAAAAGTGATATTATGAAAAAAACTTCCATTCAAAAAAATTATTTTTAATTTGAAATCTCTGCCATTATCTTACCAACACAAAAAATATCCATACCAAATAGCATCCACCTCCTTTTGTAAGAATCTTTTTTTTTTTTTTTTTTGATGAAATATGAAGTCCTCGTAAGATATTTCATTGTTCTAGCTTAAATGTAATATAAAACTTTGCAGTGTAAAAAAAGAAGAACGTATCGTTCAAGAAGAAAAATTATTTATTGACTGACGAACTTACGTTTCAAGGCTCCAATTGGCACCTTTGAAATACTTCGTGTAAATATTTCGCTGACAAATTTGGCGCGAGTCACAACATTAAAGTTAAAACTATGTATGTGATAATAAACACGATACAAGAGATTGTAAAGTGCGTGACGATAGGAGAGACAGTGCAGACAAATTCGATGCGAAATCGGAGAGCTATTAGAACGGTAGAAAATAGCACAGATGAACTCAATGCATAGTTAAACAGTTGTTAGAAGCTCGAAGAAAATACGAACTTGATACGAAATCAGGGAGCCACTACTAGGTTAGAATAATTCCCTTTCAAAACTGGAAAGTACGAATTTGATATGAAATCAGCGAGTCGTAGGAAACGTTCTTGTAATTTTGATTAATCCTCATTCGTCCTTCATTTTTCTAATTTAATTTGTCTCAAATCTAACTTAATTAGTATCAAATTGACGCAGTAATAGAAAGACACAATAGAAAGATAAATAATTAAATTCACAAATTCTTTTATTAATAATAAATTTCTATTCAATTGCGTATAACCTGTTCTCAAGTATGATCACTGTCAACTCAAAATGTCCCAAACATATTTTCAATATAGCATGTATTTTTAATCTTTTTAACACTTCGTATAGCACTACACATCTGTCCTTTTTTCAAAGACATAACGCACTAAAAGCATAATGGAGGCAACAACACGAGGTCTTAAAAGCACAAACTTCGCAATTTTACTAAACTCAAGTCGTAACTCGGCAGATTAACCTGGGTCTCATAACAGTTGGAATAACTCGAATTTACAACAATTAGGATAAACTTGAAGTCGCGGTATGGAAGAGTATACTTATTAATTCTTTATAATAAATTCAGACTCACACAAGATCCGTAATTCATTATGAATTTGCAAGGCGCTCGATCGAAATATTGCGCCTAGATAATTACCACGTGAATTTATTTAATTTAATCCCTGAATCAAAATAAAACTCGGTTCCTTTTCGCAAGTAGTTCAAAATATTTCGAGAGTACGCGTATGAAAAGGATTTCTTATACTAAAGTCTTATACTAAAGATATTTTTCTACATCTTTTTTATAAGTGGAGGCGTTTTGGAGATTTCAAGATCATTTCCATTTTCTTAAACGATATGATATATTTTTTATAAAAAAGTATTAATCTATATATATCGAAAAGTTATTAGTTATAATTTTATAATAATTTTTCGACGTATGTACGTTACTTTTTTAAATGCAGAATGTCGAGTTGCATCGACTAATGGATCAACAAATATATCGTTTTATTTAAAAACGTGAAAATGATTTTGAAATTTCCGCCCGTAAAAAAATATAATTGTATATACAGAATATTTGATTAAAATTTGTCCGATAATTATTAAATGGTCTGTATTGTCAGAATGACCAGTTGTGTTATACCAAATCGAATTGTACAGGAATGAAAAGGGATATATTGTACAATAGAGGAGATACTAGAAGGTCGCAATAATGAAAAGGTCAGAAATTGCTTGAAAAGTGTAGATAGAAAAATGAAGGAGAAAAGAAAGGAAAGAAAGGACGAAGGCTAAGTAAGAGGAGAAAGCAAAAGATTAAGCTAGATAAGAAAGTCGAAATCTTGTTGTGTATGAAGTTTTATTATTTTAAACTAAATTATGATATTATTTTTATGATATTATTTTATTATTATATTATTTTCGCGTATTTTATTATTACGTGAAAATATATTTCGATGAGATTGTTCTGCTTTAATTGTAGTCTGGTGCGTCAAGTATAATAAGGATAAATGGAAACCTGAGACTTGAAAACTTTTGTAAACCAAGTCCTACTCTGTAGCTAGAATTAATTAATAAATAAAGTAAATTACATCGAATCTAATAATGCTTACATTATATTCCAATGATCAACATAAGTTATCATCATAGTAATTACTCTCATTCTCATCATCATAAGGCAAAAATCAAACACAAGAAAAATCGAAAAGCAACAAAAATCAAGACACGTTCGAATTGTATAAAAGAATATTGCAAATACAATTATGGTTCCTATAAATAGAACAATATTATGACAATTAATATGAACATGTATGGAAACAATATGGTTCCTGTAAATATAGGAAACACCATTATAACACAATTAGTACGATCACGTATGGGAATAATATGGAAGTGTGACGATAGCTGAGGTAGTTACAATGCATGCAAAGATAATAAGTACAATAACAAAGACGGTCTTGATCATGACTATAAAGGAGTTAACGACAACGGACCGTATTATCACTACGGCTCAAAGCAATAGTAATTACGGTAAAGGTTATCCCGCTTTCGCAAGTGACCACCATTATCATCACCATGAACTAAATCATGATTACGCCAACCATCGTCATAGTTGCTTCATTGCAATTAATGGGGCAACTACAATACATATTGCAACTTGTTTCGGAATACGTTACACGATCCTCGTATTCACGGTTAATCAGCAAACAATACGGACAACTCCGCGAGGAATATCAAAAATCAACTAGACTAATTGCGAGCTGCTTGCGTTAAACGTTGAATTTGCCGAAGTATGTTGCCGAAATTCATATGCACACGATGTTCACAAATCGCGCAACGAGAGTTTTTCTGCAGTAGTTCTATGAAAACTTCAAGTTAAAGGGAGAAACAGATCGTCGCACGGAATGTAAAAAACATTGTTTGACACAGGTATGAATGTTGCCATATTTTACCTGCTTGAAAATTACGAGCGGGTAGGAGAAACACTCGTGCATTAATTCCTTAAACAGCGAATTCAACGTCAAGGTATTTCGCCTCGTATCGCGTGTGGTAGGAATAACATATGATCGAAGTTGGGGAAACATTTATTTAGAGTTATCTTCTCTGGAATTATGGAAAACGAACTGATTATTATTACGTGAAGAGAAGGAGGAGGAGAAATGAAGCTGGAAAAGAAGCTTGGCTTGAGTAATCAAAGATTGATGACTGCCTTCGTTCAGAATTAATCAGACTTGAGTGATTGATTGAAGTATCCGGAGTATACCTCTTGTAGATAGATCGTCTAAAAATTTGCAAAATTATGAACGTTATGCGAAGAAGAGTAACACGCAATATTATATTTTTTTCTTTTTTTTTTTTTTTCACTATATAATCGTCCCGATGTTAATTCGTAGTTACTTGAAGGAGATCGATAGTTGCATTCTCATTTCTGCGATAAGAACAGCAGGCGAATAACGAAAGCCGAAATGCAGCTGCATCGGTGCATTAACCAACGCATTGATTAATTAAAGCGTCGCGTCGCGTCGGCATCGAATAATCGATTTCGCGGAGGAAGAGTGGCAAACATATTCCGCGATAATTAAAATCCACCCCGATATCGGGAACGTTATTAATGCTCGTCTTTTTTGTTTCGGGGCTCAGGGCAGAGACCATTCCGCATTATTTCCCGCCATATTTATTTAACGATAAACTGAAAACAATATTTAAGCGGATTTGACTTGAATTCGCGATAAGTTTAATTATATGCGAAATTCTTTTTTTCGCAGAACGGGATTTTCACTGCCGCAATGCCATAATAAATTAATGATCTTCCACCGGTACATGCCAGCACCTCTGGCTCTCGTTATTATATCGTATCGAGTTGACCAAACCTATCTGAAGTTTAATTAGACTCCGAATCTCTGCTGATATATCGGTCCATGAATGCGTCCCTACGCGGTCCAGCTGCAATGCGATCGCAAATTGATTACTTTTTCCCCGTGCGTCGTTACCGGCCAATGACAATCGCTAATTAAGGGTTTAACGCAATGATCTATGAATCGGCGATCTCTTTGTATTTGCGTCGAAATACTCCTGGCTGCCAGTTTACGCGAACAGATGAATATGTATCTCGCATGTACGTGTATTCTTGTTGGTTAGATTGATCAACGAGAACATAGAAGAGAAGAGATTAGTGCAGGAAGAAATCACTGTGTAAAGGAATAACGGGTAAACAATTTCAATCGGTTGGTTTGATCGAAGCGATAGAAAAGCTCTCCAGATTCAATCAGGATCTCTCAACCTTTAATCCATAGGGCTGACCTTTCACTTAGATTTCTGTCTGCTTTCGAAAAGTCCCGCAGTCCCTTCAGGCGGCTGCTGATTGCTCCTGGTCATTACGTTGCGTTCGCTGGATCGTCACCAATCAGAAGTTTAATTAAACGGGAAACTCCGCAGGGCCCTTTGGCGATACATCACGCGGTTTCGGCGCGTAAGAGAACTGATAGCACGAGAAACTAATATTACAACTTGCCTATAATTCGTGCTTCTGTGTACTCGCATGATCATAATTTCAACGGCTCGCGTGTATGCCATGATTCATTTATAACGAGAGCTTTGCCGTTTAATCCACGCTACAAGATATATACTGACAAGAAGTTAAGAAAACAATCTAGTCGAATGTAATGATTTTGTTATACAAAGTTATACGAGTAATCATTTTATGTATCGATCACTATCAGAAATGTACCTGTGTTCCCTATGAATTTACTATGAATTTTTCGATTACTTACTTGCAATATTTATGACAGTAAAATATGTAGGATTGTAGACCGATTTTCATTTGTTAATACAAATAAAAGGAAATTTGAAATTTTGTATATTGTAATGATCTTTGCAAAATCGTGTTACCATTCATTCAGAAAAGAAAGTTATTTAAAAAGAATGTAACAAACGTTATTTCAACGATACTAAATATTATTCGAAAGTGATTAAGACACTTCTCACGATATAATATTAACACAATTAAGGGATTAAGTCTCCATGCTTAAAGCATTAGTTATTGAGCTTTGGATATATTCGAAAATGACGAAAATTCGACGAAATTTTAGAATGATTTTTTGAAATGTTCAATAACTTGGGCGAGAAAATCTCGTACAAATTTTAGGTCATTGTAAAGGAAAAACACCAATCTTCAAATCTATAGTAGACTTGTTAGTCATGAAAAAGGTTTGTCAATGTTTTCTATAGACGTTTGAATTTATATAGCATTTTTCGAGGAAGAACAATATCTCTGTTTTCTCCTTCACGGTATAATATAAACTATTAAATTAATATAAATATAAACTATTTTTGTGAAAAATGAATCCAAGATTGTGAAAGTAAAAGCTCCACACTTTGAGCTCAGATTCGTTGCTATACGATTTCTTGTTACGAAACTATAATAGTTTAAATATCGTCAATTTTTCAAACATTAAAAATTTAGTATACGTTTGTGTGACTGTCACTGTATATGTTAACATTTTTATTAAAAATTTATATAAATCAAGCAGAATGGGTTTTTAAATTTTTATCAATATTAAATAGTTTGTTATTATAATAGTTTATAATTTATATATCTCTGAGATTGAAAAATAAACAATAGTTTCTTGAGGAATATATTATTTCTTAATTTTTGTAAGTAAATATGTACATAGCGATTCTTCTGCAAATGCATGTCCATACTTTAAATGATGAATCTACAAGTAAATGGACTTATGTTGTTGAGTCATAGATAATTGTAGGAAATGTCTCCTTTATCCTTCAACACAATTGCATATCTTAATTGTATTTCTCACTAGCTTGAACAGTCTTCAAATTCATTGCAAATCCTTTCTTGCAGATCGTACACATTACTCGCCTCTATCGAATACACAATAAGTTCTGCATCAAAAATAAACATTTAATGAAATATAGTAGGATATACTGAAACGCAAGATAGACACATCGAACATTTTCTTCAATCATCTATACTTTGAAAACTAAGGATACGTAGGAATATAGATTTATATAACATTTTTTTTTTTTACTTATTAAATTCATCAGTTGAAATATGAGCGTGCATTTAAGAATCACCTAATGTACATGCAATTGTGAGATAAAATTGTTGCTCAAAGGTATCTTTTGATCAATATTTCCTTGCATTATTAATCCGGGGATACACAAAGGGTACCGTTATTTGGAAGATCTTTAAGAAAATTGCTTTGAAGTTATCTTCGTTGTCGATATAGCACTAGATGGAAGTGAGATTTGAACAAGATTGTCGACGCTAATAACACCGTGAAAATTAATCATAGTTATAGCCTCCGGCATCGTAATCACGCCTATAATTTATAGAATATTTGGTAAACGTTAAACCTCAACAAGGCGTGCGGTTAAATATTCTAAAA
The DNA here is from genome assembly GCA_903986555.1 of Heterotrigona itama. Lineage (NCBI taxonomy): Eukaryota > Metazoa > Arthropoda > Insecta > Hymenoptera > Apidae > Heterotrigona > Heterotrigona itama. The sequence continues at coordinate 168,511 of CAJDYZ010009566.1, read as the reverse complement.
GCTAAGTATATACATACGTGGGTAAGTAAATACATCTCTCAGAGAGCAAATTGTCGTGGGATAAGAATGCTTATTATTCAGAAACACGTTAATTATTTCCCTGCTGCGTTCTTTCGATCCACTTGTATTTCTCAAAAAAAGTCGGAAAATACCTCAAGTTTTCTTATGATGAAAGAAATTCTAATTATAACAGCACGCGTGATTCCTTGACTAAACTTTATGTTAAACGTTTTTTTCTTTTCTAAATATTACAAATTCTCTTTATTCGCTAAACTGAGTAAAAATTTATGAATCGCAGCAACCTGCTTTCTCACTCAATATACACAGCTTTAATATACATAGTTGGCGCATTGTTGACTAATTCCATTCAATTAAGATTGGTTTAAGTATTCGTTTAATGCAAATGTTTATTCAGTAACCGCTCGTGAGGATTTCAATAGGAACACAAAGTGTACACAAAACACATTCATCGGTGACATGCTCGAAGTGCTTTCACGTTGCACCCTATAGGGTTACAAAGGCTTTGATCCCTGACTTCAACAGAATGCTTACCGGTGCTAGTAGGATTACCGCAAGCGCTATGGTCGAGCCACAAATAACGCGAATCGCTCGAGTGTATTAAGTCTGTGAGATACGTCTTCGATTTGGTTGAAATTTACCACATACATCATGCTCTTCGACACCGGTGGAACCGTGGCTGTTTAAACGATTCGTTACTCGTTAGATTAATACCGCGGAAACAGAAGATTACGTTTCACGTTTAATCAACGTCCAGGACAGACTCTGACGCGAAATTCTACCGATATCTTCTCAAGAATAAAAGCCGGAGACTCAGAATAGAAGCAATCTACTGTCGACAAAGCATCCTCTTAATTGCAAATCAACGACATCTATCTATCGGTTTCTACTTAATTAAACGTAAAATCGAGAATCTTTCTCTTACTCTCATTGACAGACACCGTTGCAATTCCCTGCCTGGCACAACGATATCCAGTCGAGATTGATTTAAAATAAGTTTATCGAGAGAAAGTTTTAGGGAAAATGCAATTCCATCGAAATCTATACAAAATGGAAGATCGAAGATCGTCGTCCGCGTCGTCAATGATTCATTCATCTTAAAAAAAAAAAAAAAAAATCTTGTTCCTCTCGATGAACGCGCGATGGCCAATTTACGTCACACGTGTTGTCCAATCCGGTAGCACGGTACAAGGATTAGTTAGCATCAGCAAATTGACATACGTGTGTTCGGGAACATACGTGTGCACTTTGCCACGAGACGTGCGAACGACATTGTCCGGTGACGAGGAACTCAATTGTACTCGATCAACAGGTCTTAAGATCGCGGCTAGCAGCAGGCGAAAGTGTTGCGCTTGGCCGCGCAACCGTGGCAAGTGCAAGTAAATTGGTATTTTGAACTTCGATTTACACGTCCGCACGACGCCTGTACATGTGCTAGCTTGACAACTCGTTAAACACGTTAATCTCTAGTCATATTTGCACCTCATGATCGTATAGTTACCGATACTTCTGAATTGTACA
>CAJDYZ010009566.1:101430-113824 GCA_903986555.1 Heterotrigona itama | reverse complement strand
GGATTTTGGGCAAATCTCAATTTAAAGATTAATCGAGAATCGTGTTTTGCTGTTTAACCAAGAATTTCCAAGATACATTTGAAACACCTTTCGCTAATCTCTCGACACGTTACTGATACAAGGAATATAGCGGGATAGCGATACGTTAGATACGGGTTAACGAGATCGTATCACGAGAATTCTACAACATGATCATCCGTGGACGTTCACGGATGCGTAGCGTAATTACAGTCGCGACAAATTGAAGACTGATTAACGCTCGACTGCCGTTGACAATCGTTTCACGTGCGAGACAAGAGGGTGCTTGCAGCGACAACGGAGCTGCAATTCATCCGCGTATCGAACTTCGATACTTCCGCTAGTCGCGACAGCTTTCGAGTGTGCTCGCGTGTCAAGGAGTTGAATCACGAAGAAAGAGTGTGTTTCATTACACACGTTGTCCAATAACTTTCACGTGGCCATTTATCGTTATGCGTCGCTGTCTGCGAATATCAGAACTGCGCGTGCGTTACACGTGATAATTCCAACGATTCAATCTGCTGGATTCTTCAGGGAAATATCATGAATATATCCACGGTGATTTGTCTCTAAAATATAATATAACAACTTTCACATTTGCTTTGGCCGAGCTCCAAAATGCTTTCGAAGAGATGTGATGACAATGCGTAAAATATTTTAACCGATCTCATTAGCATTGCCAATTAAACGCATTCATTAATCCCGGGGAATTTATTTAATTAACGAAAATTAGTCGGAGCAGATGTTCTAAATGCATCATGATCCAAAGCCATGATCAATTTGTTAATTAATTGGCTGTTCATCGTGAGAATTGTTTAAAAAATATCACACGTGAAATTAACAACGCGGTGCGTCAGTGCTGATGCCAGTATTGATTGTTTTACAACCGTGCACACGTCCGTATAAATTACGGATAAATTCGTAAACGTGATTCTGCTTTATTTCGTTCTGTTTATCGAGGAAAATTTATTCCGCGGGAATATATTTTAGTAAGAACGCGTCCCGAGATTTAAATGACACACTGCCCGCCTGTGCCAAAGAAAGAAAAGGCCGAACGGATCCGCGAGAATCGCCGCGCGTGATTTCGAAACACGATGCTGAAAAATTTGTTTAAATTTACATCGTTTACAACGTTTATATACGCGATGCAACTGAATACTTTCAATTCTGTGTTTCATCGGTCGAAAGGATGAAAACGATGCTCGACGTTTCGTATATTATTTTTGGCAAAAATTAAGAGAACAGGGAAAGCATATGGGCAAACTGTTGTCGAAAACTTAGGGGAAACGAAACGTGCAGACGGATACGTGGTACTGGGCGTCGAGAGAAGAACGATGTAAACAGGCGGTAGACGAGCGAGAACGAAGGAATATCGGTGTGGAGAATCGAGTGGGGTGGAGCGTGTGCAGAGAAGCGTGTCTTGTGCAGAAATCTACCCCGTTCCTGGCGGCCGAAGCGGCGGGGAACTGGGGAAGCCCCTGGTGGTCGATACGTGGGTCAGCAACATGCTTCACTGACAGTGCCAATGGGGCGGTTTGCGAAATCCTCGGCCAGTACAATCCGTCTACGAAGTATCACAGGTGTTTGGCAAACGAGCTAGAATCCACTGAACATCGCGATAAAGACCTCGACAATGACCATAATTAATAACGGCTATCTATCGCTGGCGCGGAGATAATCAAATCTAATCTCACCCCAAGATTCCCCGAATTACATTCCTACGGATTAGAAATTTCGAGAGACCGTCGGAATTTCGTGCGGAAACCTCGCTACCTATCATCCTATCATTTGATAGACATTTTACACCGTTGGATTCAAATGGTCTTCCAACTATTCGAACGAATTGAATGATTATTTTTTTTCTGTGCAACAACGACGAATGTCAATATTTATGTCACGTTGAATTTTTTTTTTTTTAACCAAGACGGCACGAATCTACCGGTACTTGTCTTCGTAATCCGTAATCCGATCTTAAATTCATCTACGACTTTACTGTTCGACAACATCGATCCATCGAAGCCATCGCGAGATGAAGCGTGATGCGGCTTGTCGTTATTAATAACCACTCCGCTTCTCTATTATCGGAGACAGACTCGTAATTCACGCAAGTGTTGCCTGTCTGTTTTAATAATTGTGCATAACTTCGACCAGGATTTCCATTTGCCATACAGCGATTTGAAAATCGTGTTTTTACGATCAAAAAGTCAATTCTTCAGGTTTAATGTTTTGATGAAAATTTTTCTTTTTCTATGATATAAGGACCATTTGACAACTTTGACATCCAAAATATTGTTCATCTCGGATAATTATGCGAACGAGTATAACGTGCCAAAATCGAAATGAAATTAATTCTTTTAATTGCTAATTATAGAATGATACATAAAGAATTTAAATTATCGTTTCATGCATATCAGTAAACGTGTTTCAACTATTCAATTGTATTTCAAGTATTTCAATCCATGTACAGGCAGAATACTGTTTATAGCAATTCGAACTTTGAGAATTTTCAGAGTTTTAAAAAAAATGATCAAGAGTGGTTGACGTCAGACTTCACAAAAATTTGAACAATTGTTAAGAAGAGCGTACAAATTTCAAGTGCAACCTTTAAATAGACACGGATTTTAAGAAGTAGAGTGATATTTGAACGCCCAGATACCTAGTTATGTTTAAATATTCTTGAACAATCATCGCAATTTTTCACTTATTTCCGATGATCGGACAAAAAAATGTTTAGAATAAAAATTAATCAGTATTCAGTTTTCTAACGTTTCAAAGTAAAAAGTTTCAAAAAAAATTCCATTTTCATGAAAACTCATGTTACCTCTACATTTTAGATATTTTTTAAAATATTTCTTAAACGTCATTACATCTCGTCATTTCTGGCTTGACAACGTTAAAATGATTTTGAAAACACAGTCTCCGGGCTACTGTGCGACGGTTCATAAATTAGAATTCCTATTTTGCGTAAGGAAGATCACAAGGAAAAGAAAAAGTCACGAAGAAAGTCACGCGTTGAGCAATTTTCACATTCTCCAGAGAATCGACGTTCTCATCTACTCGTTTGCTCGATAGTTTTCTTAACTCTGGCGTTACTTCATGTCCCTCTACGGAAATTTGGCAATCGTCCGTTTTTATCATTTACTCGATTAGCTAACGGTTCAATCTAATATACATCAATTTTAAGGCTAATGGGAGCTTTGGAAACAAATATTTTTCGTACGTCGGCGATATTTGCCCAACCAACGATCGAGCTACCGAATCCATTAGACAGATTGCAGTCGTGCATTTTTTTTTTTTTTTTAAATCCCGGTGCTGCTTGTTTCGATCGATTTCCCGTGCCCTCCTGTTTCGTTTCGTGGTAGCTGTTTTTAAACTCTACGCGAGCCATTTATATTTGTACTTTGCCTTTGTTTTTATCTGATTTTATCTTGCAATTTTTTTTTTTTTTTTAAATATTACCGAGTAATTTTTCCTGTGGCTGTGTAATACACGCGACGAAGCGAGATCCGTCTGACCTCAAGTAATTTAAAAGAAATTTCTTTCTTTCGGCAGGGGTTTTCATCTCGGTTTTATTCCATCTATCAATTAGTTTGTCCCAATTGTAAAACAACAGTTAAAATTTAGCCGCGTTATCTAGCTGTATAACGTTATCAAAAAAAGGCTGAAAAGCCGGAAAACGACTTTCACCGAGCACTATAAATAATTTACTTTAATTGGTTCCCTGCTGCTTCAAAGCAATGTGTTCGTTCTGTTTTTTGCGACTTGACAAAGCCAAAGCCAGTCTTTTACTCTTAACGTTTCATTCCACCACACGTTTGGTCTTTATTAAAGTAGTTTACTTTAGTTGATTTAAAAGTCGTATTCGTGTCAATCGATACGACTCGTCGGACCGATCGATGGTATTTAACATTCGTTTCTAGAAAATATTTTCAGGTTTTATTTATTATTATTATTATTCTTTCTTTTTGCGATTTTGAAGCGATTCAACTCTTATGACATCTGTTTCCTCGGTGTGATAATTGTTAGGGAAAGTAGTTCTTAGTCCATTAAGAAAATTGAAAACTCACGTTACACCACCGAAGATCCACCTTTGTTGGATTCTTTAAACGTGAAGTCACTTTGTCCATTTTTCACTTTGCCAGTCTTCACAGCTTCTTATCTCTTTCTTTTCCTGTATTCCTTTTCCCTTCGCCGTTTCTCATCTTATCTTTCCCGTCTCGAAATCTCGAAAAATCGTCAGCCTAGCCTTCTTCAAGCCGAAGCAAAGCCCGAGCCAGATGAAAGAAATTCTAACCATATGGATAAAATTGTAATGGATCTCATATCGTTCATTGTTTCGTATAATTTACCCATGTCTTCAATAGATGAGTCTGTTTAAAGAATTTTCGATTAAACGCAAATATTCGAAAATATTATTATTTATTATTGTACACTGAAATCTTGAGTTACGAAATACTATCGCAGAGGATGACCAAAGAATTTGAATCTATAAATGCTATCTGCATAAACTATCTGTTAAACAAAAAAATAGTTAAGATTAGAAATGAATGGTTTCGAGGAAGTACCCAATCTGACGTAAACAATTTTTTTGTAAACGAACGGTTTTGCAAATGAATTTTTTATATTAATCAATTAGTCGTTACTAGTTTAGATCAATTACTAGTTTAATCGAGATTTGAACTTTAATTTGAACTTTAATTCTGTAAAATTTATCGCATGAATGACGAGGAGAGGCAAACTTGAGTTCACACTGCATCATCTCTGAATTTTATAAAATTTCAGCTAAAATATTTCCTAAATTAATAATTTTCCGATATACGTCGGTTATTTTTTTTTTTTTTTACAGAGAATATCGAACTTCATTAATTAATGTATTAAAAAATATAACATTTTAAAAGAATGGAGGTGATCTTCACACGATTTTCACGCGTTTGTCTACCATACTGTGACTACCTCGAAATCATTCATTTCTTATCTGAATTTTCTTTTCATACATATGAACAGATAAATTAATGTATAATATTTGAAATTTATTGGAAAATAAATCTAGCGACTGGAAATACAAAAAAATTTCAATGTTTTCAAATACCTGTGTTTAATCGAAAATGTTTCACGACAGAAGATGAATCAATCTAAATTAATTTTATTTAATTTTTCTTCTCGATAAGCAACTTCTACTTGCTAAGAAATTTTTGTTGCTTCAGCCAGGCGTTGTGAAAACTCTCCCCGTTTTACCGTGTTCCCCGATTCGTAGAGCTGGCGATTTTCCGCTCCGCGAGCCACGAAACTTTCCCGCCGTTTATTTCCCTACGTCTCCTTTTCTACGTGCGTCCGTTCGAGAGCCCAATAAATTCACATTTTGCCTGCGTGCCCTTTCGGGACACTTTTATCGCGGCGACATTCGAGTCGGTCGAATTAACAAGAATATAGCGATCTATCGCGCCTCACGCTGCTAAAGCACGCTGTGCGCACAAGTTCTCAATTTTCTTCGGGAGAACAGTGGACCGAGGCATGATCTTGGAATATTTACCACCATGGGCTCGAGAAAGCTCGAGGCCGGCTCGTCCATTTTCCACTTCTCGACTCGGCAAATCCTCCTATCTTCTTCCTTGTACTCTTTCTTCCGCGCGAGTGTCCCATCTTATCTAGTTCGTGCCGAGTCAACAGCGGAGATCCTGGCCGCGGGCGATTGGAAATCGATTCCCGACGCGAAAGTAATTCGTAAGGAGACACCCAGGTTCCGGTAGCGGCGAATAAACGTCCCTTTGTCTCGTTACAAACGGCCTCGTTGAAAGGCGACTTCTACTTCCCTCTGACTTATTCCGAAGTGGAAACTGTTGGCACACTCCTGGGACCGGATGTGTGTTCGAATGCGCCGAATAAAGATCGGTTTTCCGTTGAAAGCTTACTTCTGGCCTCGCGTTTGTTCTGTCTCAAGAAAAAAAAAAGGGGGAGAGGGGAAGGAAAGCATTTAGAAAGACAACAGGGTTGAAGTTACATTAACCTGAAGGACAATTTTTCAAACTGATTCTGCATTTAATTTTGCAAATTCGTCGAACTGGTTTCAGGATAAGGCGGAGGATAAACCCTGTACGTTGGAAGGGAGAAACTGTTACCAAGTCAGATAAGGAATTTCAGAGGTGTAAACCTTTATCCTCTTGCAATCAACTCGGCTTCCGCTTCGCCTGGAAGAAGAAATCTTCATCCGCCTTCGTGTAATTTCATAAAGAGAGCTGTGTAATTTTGCTGCAAAGCTGACGCTAGATTGCAGAGAAAATTGTTTAGACTGTAAACTGCACTTTGCGTTTCACTTGGCCTGCTTGTAAATTATTTCCATGATTCAGTCGTCGAGGTAAACGAGCCTCGTTAGCGGAACGAAGTTCTTTATTTATTACCTTTCAATCCAAAAGAACTTCTCTGCGAAACGTAGTCTCGTCAATTCGAGCGCGATTGCCTTTCGTAAGGAAGTTCAAGGATTAATCAGCAGTTACCATTAATGTTCTGACATTCGATTGATCAACTATCGAATCTTCTTTTCTCCGAAAACGTGCCGTTCTATCATGCGCGACGTGGCTCGACTGTGAATGCAAGCCAGAGTCCTCCCCGTTGAAACAGCGGCAGCTTCAACATCGTTCGCAACTTAACCTAGTCAGCATGGAGTAGATACCGCTGCCTAGGAACCATTGTACGCGTTTCTGGTACAGTTGCAAATACAATGGGGTTTCACGGCGAATGAGCGTTACTGCCCTTCACGGAAGATGTACGGAAAATAAAGATAGATCTACGCGGTGTTGCTTTTACCCTGAAAACCCGCAGCGGCGGTTCTCCGCTTTCTTTTTCGCATTTTTGAAGACCAACAAGTGCATTTCAATTACGATTATGGTAGATACGGAAAAGGGTTTTTCCTGTGGAATTTCTAAATCCAAAAAGGCATTGAAATTTTGATTAATCCTATATAATTTTCCCTTTGACGAATAAGTATATCCGCTTATGTGCGGTTTTATTCTACTTGCCTGAGCGTATAGATATTTTACCACTCGCGTGTCCCTGACTACGTGCGGGCTTAATTTTCTACTGTTTTCGAGTACACTTTTACGTCACAACTCTCTGTGTGTTACTGTCTGTGTAACGTAGTTGTGTGTATGAATCAAGAATTTGATGTTTCTTAGTATTTTCTCTCTTTCTTTTTTTTTCTTTTTACTATTAAATTTATCGTTTTAACTTCAGTTGTTTAAAATACAATAACATTACGGTGTAAAAGAGTTAATTCATATTATGAAATACATTTATCCACCATTTGATATTTTTAAATTAAGTCATTATTGCACATTTTTCAATATTTTTATAACGTCTCTTGAAGCACGTGAAGGAAAGAAATAATTTCCAGTCGCATGGATGGAACTATTACTATATTACAGAGTAACTGCTTCTCGAATTCAATTATGTTTCCGTTTAGAACTGCTCAACCTTCTAATCAAGTGGAAACGATCCATAGCCACGCAGCAACTTATTTTCAACAACGTTACTGTGATTACGGTATAGTGTTGATTACTACTTACTTAAATGGCCTGAAAATGACATTAACGCATATGTTCAACTGCAGCACGTGCGAAATTTCGCGAATCTGCAATCTGTTTTTAATTTGTTGCTGGCTGAAGAACGCCTGCGCCGGAGAATAATTAAAATTGTTTCTCTAGCGTGAAGTAGCAGCGAGGACCATCTGTTCCGATTATGTTCTCGCTGTTGGAACTTCCGTTTACAATTACGCGAGCTTCGTTTATAAAATTCGATTATCGCGTTAATAACGCGACGCGTTGGAAAGGGGAGAAAGAATTTCGGATAGTTTCCTCGATTTAACTGCAAACCGCTTCTTTTCAACGTGCTTCATTCAAACTTTTTAATCTTTGTTTACGAAACCTTCGTGCTAATGGTAACTTCAAAAACCTTCCGTGACGCTCCGCGAATAAATATGTACCATGAACACACCGCATTCTTTCATTTGCCGATATTTTTTTTCCCCTCTTCTTTTTCTTGCATTATATCCCGTTTGAATTACATTCGTCGAGTCAAAAATGTTTTTCCGTTGCGTTTACATGAAAAATGTTTTTTGCGGAATATTCGTCAGCTCCCGTTGCTTTTTATGCGCGTATTATGCGCTTCCTAATCCTTTTCAATTTCCACGCAATCTGCTTATTCAAAATTTGCGAAACTTGGCAAAATTTTCTACGGGCCAGCCACATTGATTAATTTCGAATTAACAAATTTGAAATTAATGCAGAACTCTGCCACGCTTGAAAATGACAGAAAATTGATCAAACACAGAGGGGCCGTCATAATTATGAGATTCATTAAACCATAGAATTATCATGGAAACGATCTTACGTTACATAATTGTTAAAATTAGTTCCATTTTAAGTTTGACTTTGACGTTGGCTGGAATTGGGGACTAAAATTCCTGAGCAATATCAATCCACAGAAACTGCAGAAAATTTGAAATAATATTAATCATGTCTCGCGCTATTAAACAAGCGAAAAGAAGAAATGAAATACACTCGATAGAAATGAAGCTGCTTCCTTTTTTTTTTTTTTTTTTTAAATTAAAATCTTCCAGCTAAATTTACACGATTTTACTCCGAATCACCGAAGGTTGGTAGCTTTTTGCGTAGCTTGGCCCAATTATGCCAGCATTGCGAGAACGATACGACACGTTATTTGAAAACGCACGTGGACGCGACACGAACGCGTGCACAATGCCGTTATAAAACACGAATTCGTCAGGAGAGCTAAATATAAAAATACAACGTTTTATAACCATTCGCTTAAAGCAAGCCATTTACGTCGCAGCGGAATGATGTTATCGAGCAAAAAGCCAACGCGTAACTAACGAATATGCACAGAATAGGGAGCATGCTTGTTTCTTTTTGCGGATCACGAGGTTTGACGAAAAGGTTTCCCAGTGTACTTTGCTCCTTCTAAAGAACCAGTGCAAATTTTTATGCTGCTACAAATTTCAATTATTTTAGCGACAGTCAATAGACTACTAGAATAATATATACACGGACGTCAATTATTATACATAATTTATCGGCATGGTTGATAAATTTATAGCTAGCAGAGAAGCATGTACTAGCGCAATATTCAATCGCGATACAACCATAACGTTCGATGACACCTGTTTATTAGATGTTCCTGCGGATGATCCGTGTCTGCTATTGTGCCATTCGTTTGTAATAGCTAATTCGACGAGTCTTGATTTGCGTAAATTATTCAGTAGAATTGCCAGAATACAATTTACACGATCAATAGTCATTCACCTGTGTTTCGGTAACAATTTCTTTTCTTCGACGTTACATCGTGAAACTCGTCTCTTTCTGATGAAAGTTTCATCCAGTTGAGGTGTAGCCTGCCTTCTTCCCGAAATATGGAGCAAACATAGAAACACGATCAAAGGCTAATGGCTCGTTTCAGTCGACATCCTTCGGACCGAATTTTTATTCCACGTCTGGATAACGATCGCGGAACATTCACTGCGATCGTATATCAGTAGGTAGCGAGGCCTGAGAAAAGCCTCTAAAGAGATTAAACTGTGATAAAGATTTTACGATCGTCCGTCCGCAGGAAGTAAGACGTCAGTTCGTGGAATTTTTTCGCAGAGGATTGTAAAGTATTATGCGAGTGAACTTCGGCTCGTGCAGTCACGGGTGAAAGTCGTCCGTAATTTACCGAAAAGTTGATCTCAAACTTAGACAGACAGGAACAGATTTCCCATCGCTTTCCACTTGAGAAGCTACGTTCCTAAAAATTTCGCAAAATTTATCGGTGGAATCGTTTTGTGAAAGTGTTTCACGGGATTCGTTCCTTCGACTTCTTTTCGTTCAAATTGATCATCGATCGAAACGAGCAAACGCTTTTAGAAAGCGAATTCGACGAATTTCCCAAGGCGCGGCTCGACGAACGAGAATCACAATATGACGATTAAATTAGGCAAGTACAAGTAACGAGTAACGAAGGATTAGTCAATTATAGGTACCGGTAAATTGCGATTCCCGGTAACGAGCTACACATGTCTGGCTAGCTACGAGAATTAATCTACTTTCTCGACAATCTCACAATCAGCATCGCGCCCGTGTGTGTTTCGAGCTGCCCCGCGGGTATCATTGGTCCAGATTCTCGAATTTACGACGAAGGCTACGCGGATGACAAATTAGGCTCGCTCGTGACACGTCCGCTCGTAAATAAAATTGCACGATAATCCTGTGGGTCGAAGAAGTAGGAGATCGATGAGAATACCGCGTCCCCTTTGAGAGAGGAAAATGCCCCGGTCAAAGTGGCAATCGCACAGGCAGAGAACAATGAGCTTCGAGTAGTATTCCGCGCGTAGTCACGGTTATGAGTTAGCAGCGCTTTGCAAGCGTGATGTCGCGGTCACATGTAGCGAGAGCGTATCTTTTAACTTTCAGCTCTGTAGAACCGTTTATGAGATATATAGAGTTTCGTGTATCGTGCGACGTTGCCGGCCCCCCCAGGAAGAAATATGAATGACCGTGTGCTTTATACAAGGTGTCCCGAATTTAAACGTCAGACCTTTGGGAGTGTATAGACGATAAACTAAGAAAACAATATCTTCTGTACAGCTTATCTCCACTTATTTATTTATACTCATTGATATCATCATTTTTTAGTACTATTTCTTAACTATTTTTTTTTTTAATATAAATAGTAACTATCAACTAAAATCAACGTAACACTACCCAGAATGATAACTTTGGCAACATATTAAAAAAAAAATCATTAATATCGAAAATAAATTCCCTTTTAATAAATAAGTACACATACATGTACATATACAAAGTCACCTAAGATTACAAGCTGAAATATTATCAGAATTATTAATTATATAAAAAAATTATACTTCAGACGAGACATTTTGAATTATTAAGAACTATTAAGAACTATTATTAAGAACTATTTGATATAAATAGCAATAACTTACAAGTTACAAATAAGTAAAAAACGTCGTATCTAATTCATATCTAATTAAAAAATATATAATTCTTCCAATACCTTTCAATGGATATAAATAATCAAATATAAAATGTATTTTTCATCCCAATTTCTATCAATCGATTCTTTTTTAATCGTCATATTCCTTCATTGATGAGATATCATCACGTTCAATTCAATAAATAACAAATGTGTATGTGACAACACTATCCATGTTTCTCGATTTTAATCCTTACCACTAGTTGTGTTGCGGTGCAAGACCCGGACTCCGAAATTATAGGACAAAAAAAAAAAAAAAATACATTGTCTGTAAGGTCTATTCATATACCTCGTCTGTGCTCGAACGATCCACGTAGATAATGCCTGGTTATAGACATCGCGAGCAAGCAAACAGCGTATTTATATCGGTCTCTCGCCATCCGTCTTCGTCTTTTACAGCTGCAATTCCACGCACTGCAATGGCATCTCTATATTACGGCCTGGTTTTATTTCGCCGACAGCGTATCTCGATGATCGAAAGTCAACCGATAATCGACGAATGACGCTTGAGGAATTCTTTATCCCAGCTATGGATCGAATAGCGATGCAGGGGAAATATCCGGCCGACGCGCCGCGCCACGCCGCCTCCATGGTCTTTTCCTTAAATTATTTCGCGATGAGTTTAATATTTTGCCAGCGCATCGCGACCAGATTATCGTTCCACGATAACCATTAGCCCGATATTGAATTAGCAACGTTACGCTCCATAAAGGCGTTAAACGCCATCCTTAACCACTATGTACTTACGAGCTCCTCGCTCTATGATAATTTTTAAATAATCGTCTCTATAATCAGGATAGTATTTCACGTTGTGAATCACTCGAGACTAATTGGATTAAAGAATCTTTTTTATCATCGCGGTGACTGGTCCCGATCAAAAGAGTTAATCTTCTACAGAAAACGATTAGCCCTTCGTATGTGTGATGTAATTCGAATGTTTTTTAAATTTATTCGCTCTCACGAAACGTTTGTAAAACAGGTCGAACGGGGTGTCGATGTAAGCTCGTTGTCGCTGGAAAATCTCAATTTAGGTCAGCCGTGACAAACAACCTTGTCGATTAAATCAACACTGAAACAGGTCTCTTGCTCGTAATCCAACTTCTTTGACGTACACGATTCATACTCAGTAGCAGCGCGCCTGTTTCCTGCACTTTGTATTTTTCCGCCAAGCGTTCCTTCAGACTTTGAGAAGGGACATCTATATAGACACACAACAGAAGGCTAATGAATGTTGGTAAAATCGATATGAGACCCGAGCGAGTTCAGGACGTGTTAAAGGGTAGAAGCAGGCCGATGCATGCCTGAGTAGAGGTAACGTTTCTCATGAATCGCA
>CAJDYZ010009566.1:28588-38786 GCA_903986555.1 Heterotrigona itama | reverse complement strand
ATATATATATATATATATATATACATCGCGAAAAAGAGAGAAAGAGAGAGCTGCCAGAGAGCGAGCCAGTAATAATTTTCTCCTGAAATCACGAGAAGAAAAATATCGTTCGCTCGGAGAAGCTTGTCGCGGCACGATGCCTCTAAACGGCCGCTCGAAACTTTCGGCTAGGAAAGTGGGTCGTCGTAAAAGAAACTTTGGAAAATTCTATTCTATTCTATATCATAGCCAAGTGTTCGCCCTTCTTTTTTTCTTCGCGCGCTGTCTCCTTAAGCTGTCTAGGGGAGAATTGCATTCACGTAACGAACCCGGGATTTTATCGAGTCCCAAGTTTGACTTACGTAGTTGTTAAGAGATTTTGTCGTGCGGGGGGGACGCAAATAACGACGAAAAATTCACAAAGGAAACTCGTTGCTGCGTTTTCGATCCGGTAATTGCCCGCTGCCGGGTCGGACGTTCGTACAACGAATCGCTTTTCGATGATTCGGTGAATTCTGGTTGCGTAATTTCGCCGCTTTCGATCGAACAATTGACCGCGAAAATAACCTTCTAATTACGCGCGCCGCGGCTTTACTCACGAGCGATTAACGACGTTCACGCGCGCGAGACTCGTTTGAAAATATTTCGAAGTCCAATGTAATTTGAGCCGACTTTTACAATGCGAATGATGAGCTTTCGTATGGATCTCGGATCGTATAAACCGGCGGCAAGATAACAAATCTGTTGCGCGTATCGTGCGCTATTTACGCGCAACGAGCTCGTTAAAATTTTCATCGCCCGGTATTTAGAATTGCATCCTTCACGAAGTATCGATAACATTGAAATTATTAACTTTGAATTGTACGCTTTGTCAGAAGTTCATTAATTGTTATCTAATGCTTTCTACGTCTTGTTAAATAACGTTTCTTTCTATTTGCCACTTTCTTCGCTCTCTTGCTCCCCTCCATTTTGAATGTGCTTCCGTCATCTGGCAATTTTTACGCTGTCAGTCAAAGTGACAAAATAGAGAAGATCCATTTAGGTTCCTAACCTATATAATCTGAATGTCCGATGAACTCTCGCGATCATGTCTACGTCTCTCCGATTAAAATACAATTTTCTCTCACTTGGAGCTAGACGAGAGATTCCCGGAACTACTGTTTTATTCAAAACGACTGTCTTTTGTCAATTATACTCAACTCCTGAACCTAATCAATTTCTACGCCTCACTCTACCCCTCCAAGTCTTATTTTCCAAGTTTTATTCTATGTCTTATTCCTCCAAATTTAACTATACCAACACAATTGTTTGCTTGTGTAACCTGGCCAAAATTGTATGTAATAAAGTCAACTTTTTTAACAAGCAAGCAAAGCCTTGGCTTTAGACACCTAAGTACAATTCATCCCCTTAGTACACCACAGCAGTTGTACGCCGTATCTGTTCTTTTAATCCATCTCTTGCTTTACCGTGAATTTCTTTCCTCACTGTTTTCACTTATTCTTGCGACTGCCGTGTTAATCCATCTCACTTACTTATACCTGTCTGCCTTCGTCTCACTGATCCACCTGTATTATATATCATCTTTCTGTTCTTTAACACTTTTCTGTGTTTTCTACCTCAACGCATATTATTCTTTATATTTTCTTCTTTGTTCTTACTTTCCATACAAAAGAAATTTCACCGCGCATATAAATAAATTAAATCAAGTTAAGTATATTTCTGCTTGGCAACATAGGAACAAGATAATATTCATTTAAGTGGTGTATATGGCTGCAGAGTAATTTTCCAGATATTTTTATCGTAGTCTTTCAGAGTGATAGTTTTATTGAAATAATTTTTAAAATATTTCATTCTTAATCATCTTATGCGTGTGCGTAATGCACATTTTTGTTATACTAAATTAAGATCGAAGTTATATCGAGTTTCATCATTGGTATCGGCTACGCGCGGCCGATTTTGGTATACATTTCTTCGAAATTCTATCAATATATTCCAAATCGCATTGTCGTTCATACGTGTCATTGTATTCGTAGGTTTTTCGTTTCTGTATTCTGTATCGGTCATGTCTGCGCGCATAATAAACAATAAAGTTCTCAGTTATTATGTTATGATGCATTTAGATCCGATTGTGGTGCAATTTCTACATAAGATTATGTTCTAATTATGTGTCACATGGCGACAAAATGTTACACGATCTATAAACATGTTTAAATTAGCGCCGTCGTATTCGTCGCCAGCTTATTCTCCGTTGCATCGGTCGCACAACATTTGTAACAGAAATGAGTAATTTAAATTCATTTAAATTCATTTAATTTCACACTTAAATTCGTGAAATAGAAAAACAGTCAGTTCCACGCGATGTCGCGATCTGCTTGATTCTATGACCGAAATTTCGTCGAAATGCAGGACAAAACGAGTTCATTTCTGAATCGATCATCATGTTTTAAAATTTCAACGACTTTTTGTACGTATGACTGATTTGCTCTTGGAAAGTTGATGGTTAAAGCAGAAACAAAAAACTAAAGTTCAAATAGAAAAAAGAGTCGAAAAATCGAAATGTTTTTATACATAGTGGCTTATTTGCAATTCACAACAATAAATGTTTCTGCTATTAATATCTCAAACAAAAGCGTAGAAACAGGTACTTTAAACTTCACCAAAATATTTATCATTACGTAAAGTTGGTGATGTTGGTTCTAACTAACATTGTAAAACGTTCTATATAAAGTTGGTTATTGGAGATGTGATAACCCAAGCTATCATTTGAAAGAAAGTTAGTTAAGTTCAAACGATAAATTGGTGTAATACTTTTTTATTTGCTCTTCATTTTACCCTCATTTTTCGATTTTTCTACGAATATGAATTTGCGTATTTCATTCTGATATCTCCTTTAAATTACTTTCCGCGTTGCTTTTAATTCTTCTTAGCTGATAGTATAAAATTAATGTTTAATGTGAATTTATGTCCGTAGAGAACGTTTGGAAAATCAATGGAACGTGGATAAGTTCAAAAGAGGATACACTTCTTTTCTGTTCGAATCGACAGATTTCCAAATCTCCTCGGAAAACATTTTGCAGTACGAAAACACTGAACTTATGTACACAGGCGATCGTACACGCGTGAAAAACTATTCTTTCGGCCGTGGTATTGAAGCTAGCCACGATCTCCAATAACACGCGAACGTTTGGAAAGGACACTTCAGAACGTTATTGTGAGTTCTTTCTCGTTTGATTTCTCGGTTACTCCCCTCCTTCTCATCCTCCCACGATTCTCGTTTGGTCGACACACTCCTCGAACGCACACGAAGAGAAATGGACAATCGGAAACGAAGGGAAACGTGTATGCAATATTCCTACGTATATTGGTGTAAACCAATTTATTGTCTCCAGTGGTTATATTTGCCCTGTAAATATAATCGATCGAGAGGATCTTTTCAAGTTCACCTGTAAGTAACTGTACGGAATGGTCCTCCTTAGCCATTCGAAACGAAAGCAACGCCCCCGTCCGAACGTTTAAGATTCAATTCGGACCACTAATATCCGTAAGTCGGGCCAACGTTCTCGGTCAGTCGGATACTTAGCGTATTACGAAGCTCTGCCGCTTGAAATTCGACCGGATAGTTTATAGAACCGAAAGGTGTTTCAAACAATAGCACCCGGGAGAATGGTTTAACGGGAGTGTGTTCCACTTGTTACCGGGCGCGGCAGCCGGCCTGCGAGGCGAAAGATGCGAGCGCACCCCCGAGATTCGGGCAAAGTTTCGAGCGTCCAAGTCAGCACGTCACGGAAGATTAAGCTTCTTAAAGCTTGCAGTGTCTACAAGGGTGACTGCAGTGAAAAGCGTGACGAAAGTTTCGCCGCAGCCCTCCGATAAAATCGCCTCCACGAACGCGAGAAACCTGGTCCGGCTAACCTTGTCGTTTGATTTGTCACTAACAGTCTAAACAATCGTTTAACAAATTTCTGTTGATTGTTCTCGTTATTTCGCGTACAGGTTAACAGAATATCCTTTGTTCTCCCCTCCCTGAGAGTGCTCGAAGGAACCTCGAATCCCGTCAGCGCTCGCGGGCACTCGAGGAGGAGAACATTTTGTCTAGCAGAGATTGCTCTAAGAAAAGGCCGGAAGAAGTTTAAAAGGAAAATTCGCGAGATAAAAGGCACAGGAGCGCGACAAGGGTGACCACAATCGTCGGCCAGGGACAGGAAATCCAATTTCATCCTCAACTTCGGTAGGAGGCGGGAGTTTGCATCGGCCTTAATAGAACCAACCCGAAGACAGAGAAATCGCGTTGCACCTTTTGTCCGGATTTTTCTCGGTGGATCGTTTGAAGTTGTACACAAACAGAGGATTCGCGTTTGAGAAGCATTGCCCTGAACGCGCGAGCGATTCACGATTTCGTTTGACCACAACGAATTAACGTTGACGAACGGCGTCGGAGATGTCGATCGGCGTTTCGTTGAATGATTACATTCTCCGGATGCTGCATTTTAACAACGAGCAGGACAGTAATAGGATCAACACAGACCCGCAGCGAAATTTTGCGTTTTTCCAAATGTGGAATATAGAATCTAAAAAGTTATTATATTTCTATAGAATATATATGTGTAGATACGTGTTTTTTATATTAAGGATGATAGAGGATGATGAAAGGTAAAACTTTGTGTATGAAAAAAAATTAGTTATTGTACATATTTCGAAACGTCGTGTATATTTCACATTTTGTTTCCTTCTATTGTATACCTCAAACATACGTGTACTGTATAGTTGAAATAAAAAAATTCAGTAACTTGAATCACATCGAAATTAGCTCTCACTTATGATTTCACGCAGTACTGAGATAAGTAACGTTTACACATTTCAATTGTGACTTGTGCATGGAGCCGACATTGGCCCGATGAATCGGCGTAACAATTGACAACGTCGGTGTCTGAGCGAAAAATTTCAACCGTGACGAGACCGAGCGAAGAACATTTTCGATATTACAAATTATAACGTTCGCATTGTCGTCTGTCATTGATTTAATAGGCTGCGTTTCGATCGCGAGTTTAGAGAACGCTTCTCAAGCAGAGAACCGCAATTCACATTCAATCTTTTGTCGTGAAATGCTTCGTCGAATACAATGACGGCACTCTCGACGAATGTCTCGAGGGAACGTTAATGCGACTCAAAGCAAGCGTAATTATTCATTCTTAAGTGTCTCCCGCGAGCGGCCGGAATGCGAGCACAAAGTAACCGGTCTACAGTGCACTTATCGAAAATTACAGAAATGCTGTAAGTCTTGTCTAACAGCCAACAATCCCATTTATACGTAGCTCTTACCCGCTCCGACGAAATTGGTTTCAATTAAATTGGAAGCTTACTTGCCGAAGTAACGCCACCGCCTAAAGTCACGTCGTTGTAACCAAAAAAGAAAAAAAAAGAAATTTTTAAAAATTAAAAAAAATACGCGGAAGATAGTCTTTTAACAGCTTAAGCGAGCAGTCAAAAGTTCCAGGATTGTCCCAAAGATATTTGGCCGTGTAACAAGTAAAACAAGTTCAAAGACGTTTACAAAAAGGACACGAGCGTACTGGTTGGAGTCGTTTCCGGTGACTGTGGTATAGAATTCTGGCTTAGCTTAATAGACGCGGGTAAACCGCAAAGCACAGTTCCCCGTTTACACGGATGCTCGAGACCATTGACATAAACCGAAACTCTGCGAAACTTTTGAATTGATCGGCGGAGTTCGAGCGGAACGCAAGACAGGTATCGGTTGAGGAGAGAGGCAACAGTTACAACGTAACCATAATCGTTCACACGTGTGCCCATATATACAGAATATTTCATATGAAGCTAACCACAATTTCCTCTCAAACAATTCACTATAGAGAAAAACGTTTCAAATAAAACTTTCGTTATTTCAAGGGAGACATTTTACGGTGGCTACAAATCTTGTCCAAGTCTTATGCTTCCGAGATTTCAAGATGACTTTTAAATGAAATTGTATGCTTTGGAGTTCGCAGCCTTGCAGCTAATTTAGCGACCTAGATAACGTGGCCCAAGGTCATTCAAGATCATTAAACGCCGTTCAAAGATTACCTTGGTTGAGCAACCGGAGATCGTTCCTTATTCGAAATGGTGACTTTGGACGTCGACACACTAATTTATTCTGTTATAATCTTTTCAATGTTTCGAAAGTAATTTACCCGCAAGAATCCCTTATACGATTTTTCACATTATGGAAAGTAATGGGTCATAATTCAGAATACCTGAATTTTTAGAAAACCCTGCAAGAAAAATGTCTTGCGATTGTCGTTTAGAGACAGAATAAATCAGTGTATTGACGCTCACTTCGAATATCATAAGTAAGGAATAATCTTTAAGGATGCTCAACAAAGATAAGTCTTGATTGTGTTAAATAGCCTCAAATGACTTTGGAACATCAACGTTATTTCGAGAAGGTCACTGAATTCATCTTGATAGCTACGAGATTGCAAACTTAAAAATATACAGTCTTATTAAAAGAAAAGAAGAAAAAACAAAGATCGCCTCGAAATGTGAGAGGTATAACTATCTGGACAAGATTTGTAGCCACCGTAAGATGCCTTCTTCGAAACAACGTAAGTTTCATTTGAAACATTTAGCTTCACGTAGAACACTCTATGCGTGTATCTTTTACAAATATCACGGAATTCGAGGATTTCCTTGATCTTGTTTAAGAAAGCCTTTCGCAAGATGTTTCCGTACGCCGTGCCGCGTTCGTTCGCATTTCTGTTTCATAATTTCATATATTAGAAGCGAGCTGAAACAACAGTTGCACGGATAACACTCGTTCGAGCGTAGCATCGAGTTTTATAAACTCGCGTGCAACTGAACCTGAAGATAAGCGTTCGCGAAGTTCCCGTGAATACTGGTGAATGGAGGTAAAATGCTAGACTCTTAGACGTTTCCCATGTCAAACAGAACATTTTCGTCGTGAAATCTAATGGAATCAAGCGTGGTGTCGCAGGAGCGGATTTCGTCGTGTACGCCGATACGTCACATCGAGAGAGCAGCGGACGTTGACATAAACTCAAATTCATATGTAGTCACTGTAAGTGTTTCCACTTGGTATCTTTCTATACGTTGCATTTTCCGCTGGCCAACGAGAAAGCGAATCCCATTTTCGAAACGAGCGATCACCCTTCGTTCAAGAACTTTGCCCTGGTTTTCGGCTACCGTCGTAGAACACATCCGACAGCTTAAGTGAAAAAACTGTCGCGATAGCTTACGGTTTATGAAAATATTATTTTCCAGTCGACTGCCAATCGGAAAACATTTGCAAGACTGTTGAATATTTCTCTCCGCTTTCTCTTTTGATTCCTGTTGAAAAATACGATCGAGTAAATGCAGCAAAGCATAACTGAACGCACGATGATGAAAAATTATCGACACTTTAAATTGTTATGTCGTTGTAAAATCATATAACAATCTACTTGGTCTCGTTTCTATTGCCCCAAGCGGGAAAGTGAAACTACTTTCATTCTCGAAAATTGTAAAAATTTATATCTTTAGAAACATTAAAAACATTTTTTTCATGATCTTGAAAGTTGAAATTTTCTTTTTACAACGACTCTTTAAATCTTACGCTGTACGATTTATTTTCCCTATATTATTGAACTTCGAACATTAGAAAGGAACGTTAGATGACGAAATATTGGGATTTCTTAAATTGCTGTCGTTTAATGTTCAAAATTCAATAAAATGACGAGAAAAAGTAGTACAAGTTTTAAGTGGTCGTTGTTAGAGGAGAAACTTCAATCTTCAAGACTACGATGAATTTAGGCGTAAATAAAATTTTTCACTGTGTTTACATATACGTTTTTACAAATACTTTTTAAAGAAACACTTTTCTATATGCTACATAATTAAAATATCTTAGGGGAAAAAAACAAATTCAGAACAGTCAAAATACAAGCTTTGTGTTTTCGTAAAATGAAAACAAGTATATTGTTACCTTTAAAGTAATTGCAATAGTTTATAATATCGATAATTTTAATTTTATCAATAATAAAACATCCTACAAACATTCTTGCGATTTTTTAGCAGTTCGAGTGACCAACCAATTCGGACCTTCAACTCGAAACGATAAAATAAGAAATTTTACGTTTAATTCCAACCTAAAGTTAGTCGACCATTTTTTTCTTCGTCTGTTCATCTTGTCTCGAAACAGTGAATAAGTATTTCATTAGCGAGGATCATTTAGATAACGCGGTTCACTTCCTAACCGTCCTACGGATGCACCAACTCGCGAGTAATTAATCAAAAAATGCTTGAGGGTGGAAACCTGCATGTAAGCGCTGATGGCGGATTCAACGAGGACCAATAAGAATGGCTACAAACGTCATTTGATGTAACTCGAGCTATTGGTCTACCTCATTCTGACATGAT
This sequence comes from Heterotrigona itama, assembly GCA_903986555.1. Classification (NCBI taxonomy): domain Eukaryota; kingdom Metazoa; phylum Arthropoda; class Insecta; order Hymenoptera; family Apidae; genus Heterotrigona; species Heterotrigona itama. The sequence continues at coordinate 30,398 of CAJDYZ010009566.1, read as the reverse complement.
TAACCTGGATATTTTAATTCGAACTGTAATTTTTTTAATTGCATTCAGAAGATTTTCAATTTCTTCGAACAGAAAGTCATATTTTATTAACAACCGCGTTTTTAAAAATCACGAGTTTTTGAAACTCGTCAATAGTCGAGTGTTAAATAGAAACAGTTTACACACTATGTTCGTCAAAGATATTTTTGCGATTAAGAACAAACGTATTTCGATCGTTAGTTGAATTCAAGCATTGAAATTAATCGAACATGAACGCTAAAAATCGACATTCGCCCAGTTTACAATATATTTTCAATTATATTTTTAAAGGCATAATTTAAACTCGAAAATAAACTTAAAATATAAAGTTATGCTTATGAATTGGAAAATATAAAGTTACGGTATAAGGCTAAATAATAACATCCATTATTAATGTAAAAAAATTTTGCGAGTTCTTCGGTTTAGTTTTAATTGTACAAAAAAAAGATTCTTCAATGCGAATAATCGAAAACAATAATAATTATTGAAGTAAAAAACTTATTTGTAAAGTGTGGGACAACAAGATGTTGCTTCATTCTTACAGTTTAGGTAAGTTTCGACTCTTCTTTCATATTGTAGCATGGCTACAACAGCATTCCGCCAGAAGAATTGGCAAGAAACAATTTATAATAAACAACTCTTTTATCATGCAGAATATGGGGAAGCGCGTCGAGTTGAACGCGTTAATCGCAAAAGCAGGCAAAAGTCTTTTGGTTCGTTTCACGTTTGATTCTTTTTCATAAACTTTGCACGATATGAATTTAAATCGATAAAAGAATGAAGGAGACTGTCGAATGAAGGAGTTCGATTTTGTAGGCTGTTGCAAGAACTTCGTTCAGTTTGGTTGATAAAGTCCAGAAGAGGAATTGAGAGTGTATCCTGGCGAAGCTACTTCCTCTCGTAATTTTCTCATTAACTTCTGGTACATCAAACCTCCTTTATTTAGCATGAAATATTAAGCGCTGTCCGAGAAATCAGTTCTCGATCTTTCCCTTCCCTTCTGTTAGGCTTCTGCGATAAATTTTCGTAGGTATATTTTCTCCGAGTTCTCCCGCTCTTTCAAATTATACTCGTTGCGGTCAGAATTTTCATTTCCTTTTTTTCCCTTTCACGCTCCGATCCAATCCGGATCTGTAATATCTCTAGTGGATTCAGGTCAGGCGACCAAGAACGACAATCCGTGTTCCATGCAACTTCCTTCTTCTTCGTTTTTAAATAATCCCGCCGTGTAACTCTGGCGAACGTTGCACGGTTCAGTGGTTTAGCTTCAATACGTAGCGTAGAGGAGCGTTAGCTGGAAGAGGTAAATTTCCATATCCGCGCGCGCACCTTTTTCTCCTGGATCGGATCGTGTATCGTCCAACGCTCGACATGTGTCGACGAGCAAAAAAACATTATACAGCTTGAATGGAGGGCAAACATCGCATTTCAATTGCAACGTATCGATTGTTCTGCAAAACGAGCGTGCTGCATCGAGCATGCTGTGCCGATCTCAACACGATATATCCGCGAGCTCGCGAAGATCGAAACAAACAAGTGCCGTGTGTCCCGTGTCCCGTGTTCCCTGCTCCTGCCACCCCCCCTCGCCCCTCTCTCCAACGTTATCCTGCGTCGGGCGCGTTAGATTCCTGAATTTATGTTTCATCTGGCCGTGTCTCTCTACCCCTTTTCATACACTATTTTTCCTTAGCTTCCGTCGGCGATGTAAACACGTCGGCTTCCTCGCAGCCAAAGCTAACTGAATCATTTTCAAAGAAATAAATCGCTCGTCTCACTCGCTTTGCTCGCTCTT
>CAJDYZ010009561.1:66171-81636 GCA_903986555.1 Heterotrigona itama | reverse complement strand
TTTTTTTTTGTAAGAGATCGATTATAATTCGATCAAAGTACAGCGAGCATGAATTAACATCGAAATCAGGTAACGATCCAATTTACTTTAATTACATGCCAGCAACATTATAATCTCCTCACTGTGATTTAAGGCATTCTTTAACATAAACGTGTGACAAGGCATGCAAACAAACATAGATAATTATATTACAATAATTATATATTAAATCAAGTGTAATGTGTTAAAGGATTACTATACGTATTAATCTTTTAACTTTGGTACCGTAACTATTCCTTAACACAGACGATGATCTTTGCGCGAAACAAATCTTTATTACTTTATTTATGAATCGCGTTCATAAATAGATCACGAACATCGAAAAACACGTCACGAATACATTTTGTATTTTATTGAGCGTGTTGAGAAAAGAAAAATAATAACAATAAACATCGTTTCTGTCATCTATTCATTTGCGAGGATCGTTGAACAGAAGTTCGAAGTTTACGTATCAACGATGTAAAATCCTATCGTGTCGTATCAAACGAAGTTTAAGAGAGCTCGTCTCACAACGTAAAATATTCACGTCACGTTACTCGATTAATTGGAAGTAGCACGCACTAATGCATCGCACAATGAGCATAGTGTTACGACATTTTGACAACGAATTTTTGTTAAATATTGTCTTGTTTCAATACACGTGAACGCAATTCGTCCTATAATATTTAGTCGCAGTAACAAGAATAAAAGTTTAAACATCTAATTTAGTCTGGCTATGTTTCCGATTTCGATCGATCTATACAAAACTGTAGAGAATCAAAGGAGAGGAAACAAGTGATAGTACCCATTACATCTTTTGTAAAGCATTTCGGTATCATTCAAATATAAAAAACAATTCAATAAAAAAAAAAAAAACTACTCAATTTTTGACTAATTCGAAACTAAATTACACACATAAACTACACAAGTATTGACTTGAATACAGCTGTTAAATAATATCATATTCAGCAATGTTACGTGATTGCTGTGAAATTAAACTTTTATTCATAAGACAAAAATATTGCGCTATTATCATTAACTATACAAATTAAATACTAAATACAATTCTATCTGCAGTGGTGTATAGAATGTGTTTTATTCTACGCTACTGTTCTTGGTACAGCCTTAGTTTCACGTAGTTACAAAAAATAATGCTCTTTATATTTAAAGGAACTCCCTGCTGAAATAGTAATAATTTATTTGAAATATTTGCTGGAAATACTTTACACTTTTGATCCCGTTTTATCGTGACTCCTTTGAAATCTCTTATGATCTTTCCTATATTTCTCGATCGTTAAATCCGCATTATCCGTGCTCGATAGGCTTAACGCGACAGGATCTAAACTCGCTGCAAGTTTTAAATAAGTTTCTTCCATTTCTTTAGTGATCTTGACCTCGTAATCAAAATCCACCGTGACTGGTTTCTTCAATATTTTAGGCAAGACAGTTTCCTCTTCCGTTGGAACGTCGAAAGATATTAAATCTTTCTCCTTTTCTACATCAGAGTTATTTACATTCAATGAAAAATTATTTACATCATTATTTAAATTGCCTCCTTTAAACTCTTGGACGTCCATCGCTAAATTTTTACACTTATTTTCTGATGAATTCTCATATAATTCTCGATTATTTTCGATCGATTTGGACTTTGTTTGCGACTCGTTTAAATATGTTAACGAAAGACTTTTCTCAATTATATTTCCATTAGGCTTTAATTCCGTGTAATTTGACCTAGAATTGTCCATGTGAACTGAAGATTGAACCCATTCGGCTACTCTTTGCAACTGATTATTGTCATGTAGCAACATCGGAGTATTTTCTTCGCTACTGGTTGAAATTGATCTCTCGGATCCAGATCGAGATAATTTTTTCGAGTGAACTAAAGCGGTGTTTGGTTTATTATTTCCAGTGTATAATACAGTTTTATAATGTCCAGCATTATCTAAAAGAATATTCTTCGATCCAGGTGTTACTCTTACGAGACAATTCCTTGGACCAGTTATTCTGTTCTGAGTATTAGATTTCAAGTTACTAGCATTATGCAAACGCATTCTACTTAATTGAACGACATCACTAGAACTACTGGAAGGATCGGAAGTTGAAATTACAATACTATCGCTACTAAAACTTGGACTAGTGGCTATCTCTATTTGTCCAGAATCATTTTGATGTGCGATATTATCAATATTCTTGACTTCTATTAAAGTTAATTGCGTCGGATGTTGAATTTCTTGAGTTGATCTATCATTTTTCCAAATCCTATCATTAATTATGTCGATCTCGATGTCACTATTAACTTTATCTTTGTTTTCTTTCGTCTTGGTTTGTGATTTTAATTTCGTCCACTCGTTTTTCCACAATCTATCGTTAATAATATCGACGTGACTCGGTTCTTTTTTATCAAAGTAATTTTTACAATTTTCAGGAACTATGTGATTACAGTTGGAAGATTTATTCCAAGAATTTGAACTGTACTTGCCATCGATTTGTAATTCATGCTTTTTAGTCAGCTTCGTTTGCTTTCCTTTATCAACGTTTATCTTACTGTTAAGACAAGTATCATTAATTTTATAAGGTATGTTTTCGCTCTGATTCTGGAATACATTTTGGTGTTGCGGATCGCTACGGCGTATTGAATTTTTTTTATTAAAATTTCTACTTAAAAATTTGTCTCTTGTGCACAGTTGCTGCTGATTACCATTCTTTGTACAATTGTTCTGATATTGTATTTTACTACTAACACTTTCGTTTCCTTCGTGATAAACTACATGCACCAAAGAGTTTTGACTTCCTTTATTTTGGCAATTTTTGTCAACAGTTTTCAAATTATCAGACTGTTTTTCTACATTTTGTGCATACTTCATTGTACATTCGTTACAAGAAGAAACATTTGGCGTATTGGTTTGAGTTTCAGCGTCAACCATTAAGATGCTTTTGTGACAAGTACACGTGTCACAATGTTTGCCAAATACTCTTTCTTTCTCTCGATCTTCTAAAACTTTTGCCATTATCGTTGCCGAGACGACATCCACTGGTGGCTTCGAATCATCTGTTTCATCGTCGCTGTTTTCAACTGTAGATTTAGTTACATTATATACCATTGCAGTTGGAGGAAACGTTGAAATTGGCACTGTAATACTTTTTACATCAGCAGGTGCCGTATCATTGGAGTGTTTCTTTTGTGCAATGTATGTCCTAACTTTGGCTTGTACCTCAGAAGGCAGCTGAAAAAAATTTACATTCAAATATTTTTTCCATAATCAGTACTTTGTATTGTAATAAAAATAACTTACAGAATCATATTTTTGTCCAACAAAATTAGAAGGTTTACACTGGAGTAGTTGTATTGCCAAGTTTACATCATTTCTATACTTTTCCTAAAGTGAAATATTATTTATAGAAATCTTATTTGATTCATTCAAAAGAAATTATACTATATAAAATTGTATAACTATAAACCTACATTATCTTGGGTTAAACGATGTATTGTATAATTTGCATCAGCTAATCTATGAGATAAGGTTGCAATATCCTTAGTAAATGCACTTTTTTCTGTTTCACATTTATCTACAATCCTCAATAATTTATCTTCAAGATTTTGATTAACTTTTTGAACACGTTTATGAGCTTCATATAACCTTGAATACTTTTCTTGCCAAATTAAGATTTCCTCCTTCATAGAAGCTAATTCTCCATTTGGAAATTTATCAGCTTCATTTAGGAATTGTGTCTCCATTGTTACAATGTGATTATCCCTTTCCATTAAACGTTGGCGCAAATTTTCTATCTCTACATGCAAATGCATTTCTCCATGTTGCTGATCATTTTGATTGCAACTTACGCATTTGCAACCACATTCCTAAAACATGCAATGAAAAAAAATTGTATTCACATATGGTATCTAATAATATTAGTATAAAAAGATCAAAAGTTAATTAAACATCAATTACATTTCAATGTAAAGAATTTCTTTCTTTCTAACTGTAATTATTTTGCTAATTACTATTCGATTGATTAAAATATCTTGAATAAAATATTTTTTTAAAGTTTGATGGTATTGTACATATATTAATTATTTGGCATATGTAATACTTGGTTCCTGTCACATACATACCTTACATTTTTCAGCCATCATGTAATACACAAATTATACTAAAAACACTGAAAAAATATTTATGAACAGCGAGACTTCGAAATTGGAGCCTCATAACCCTGTTGTTCAATACGAACGGAAATATGGATAGTTTGTACACGTTCCAACGTAATTTATTTTCCTATAACATCATCAACTATTAGGATAATTTATGTAATAAGTGTTGTTTTCATAAAATTACTAATGTTTAAGGAAATATTGTTACGATTAACATCGAAATGACAGATTCCAAAGTTCCTTGTCGTCTGCCATACATCTAACTCATGAGTGTAACTCAGTCGTCAACTTTAAGGTTGAATTACAGATATTTTGACCGTTTTTGTAACTCTACTGCACATGTTAGTTATACGATTTTTTATGTGTGATATGTTATAAATTTACCAGGAAATAAAAAATAATTACCGAATGAAAAAAAGAACTCAAAAAAAATTTCCAATAATGAAAATCGTACTTAATAGACTACATAAAAATAACCAATAGAACGACTCGGAAAAACGATGGCATTTCTTATTGGGCCAATATTCAGCCATCTTATCTATCCAATGTACGCGGAAAAATAACAGGGATCAATGCAATACAAACTTAGAAACGTTTTTATTACAAAAATATCTAAAATACACACAGAAATTATTAATAAAGAAAATTGAAAAAGATTTGATGAATAATAAAAAACATTTAATTTGCAGAAATATTTATTAAGTGTCTTGCATATAATGTTTGTAATTATACAAATGTTAATGATAGTAATATAACAATATTATAACTCACATGTATTTCATGTAATATTTGCAAAAATAACGGACTTTACAAAATATTATTTCACTTACAAAAAAATGCATTAATATAATTTTAAGTCAGCACAAACGAAAATCAAAAATTATTATTAAGATGAGATGAAGTTTTTTTTGATTTCATCTCGAAAAACATTACCTATAAAAAATAAAAGCATAATAATTTATTTGCAATTAAGAATATGGTTTTATTATGATTTTTTACGTTTTTCAGTACAGATACGAATCTTTCTAGAATATTTTAAAATTTTATTGATTAGTTAATTCTATAAATTTTGATTATAATGCTAAAAGTAAAGAGGTTGTACAATTAATGATTTGTAAATATTTTGCTTGAATGTGTAATATAATTTTTATTGAATAACACGAAACAAAGTATTGAACAGAGATATATATTTAAAATTATGAAAAAATGCGAAGATCAGTATGGTACTAGAACAGGATTATAGTTATCATTGCATAATTATGCAAGAAGTTTTATAACATATGACACAGCAGTGATAGAATATATGCATATGTTTATATAGTGCTTTACCCTACAATCGAAATGATCCAAACATTAAAGCCTAATACCATATTTGTTTTTTTTCTGAATACATTATTTTTACACGATTGTAAAGTACAGTCTTACACGATAAGAGAATGTACAATAATGAAATATTAAAATTTTTTTCTATATATTGAATATAAAAAAAAATGATTTTTATTATTGTGTAAAATTTTTTCACGTTTTTCGAAAACGATCCGATCTTTATGCCGAAGGGCTATATTCACTTGAAAATGTTAATGCCTAACTATCATGTACTTAAGAAGATACAGATATAAAAGAATTTTTTATATAAAAGGGAATATTCTTTTTTTTTTTTTGCCTAAAATGTATGTAATTTTTTTCTTTTTGTTAAGAATGCAATTTACATTAATACTACATATTTTTATCACATATTATCTGAATATTAGATTTCTTATAAAAAAAGTATTTCTGAATATTTTCTATTACTTGAAGGTGTTGCTGTATGAAGCATAAAGTGTTTCTTTTTTTTATCTTTTTTATATATGAACACAATTAAAAAGTTTGGAACATTTCAAATGTTGAGCATCATATATATTAATAAAAGAATATGTCCGAATGCAACATTGCTTAACTCTACATATACATTATAATATCTATATAGAATTTTTATACTTTTCATAACAACAAAATGACTCTTCCTGAATAAATTTTAATAAATTCCTAACACAAAAATCCTACAGTACAGCAAGTTTCATGCATGTAAACAATATTAAATGTGAAACATGAAAGTTGCAAAATTTATACTACATATTTGATTAAAATTTTTTTCTAATACAGTCTGTTCAATAACATTCATGTTGTATCTGGTTATATCTTTAGAAATTCATCTAAGGACACTAAGTATATCTAGCGACAATATTTCAATTTATTTCATCAGCTAGATTTATATTATGTAACAGATGATAACACCTATACTATCCAATTTAAATTTTTCATATAATTTCCGATTTTAGTGTTTTAAAACATCTGTGGAAAGTTCTTAAAATGATTCAATCATATAAATTAATAATATAATTAATAAAATAAGCTGCATACTGCATTTTACGTACATTGTTAATTCATTCTTAAAAGTAATTTTCACATTAAAATTGCGTAAATGAAATGAAAATTACCTTTATGAATAATTCTATACATAAACTGAACAAAATTGCACATTTTAGGCATGTATATTAAAATGTTTACGCGCGTGTGAAAGATTCAAAAACCAAACAGGTTTATATTAAGTTTATATTAAATATAAAAATTAAAGAATATTATTCTGTTAAACATCTATAAATATAGTGATATATATATTTACACAAAGATATCTGAATAAAACAATCGTAGATAAACAGCAATATGCAAAAGTACTAAAGAAAGTAAGTATTGTAACACTCAAGATATTGTATGAAGTGACAATTAAAAGGCTAATTTATTTGATTTGGTTTTTGAGTCCTTCATACATAGATTCATAATTTCCAAATAAAAATTAAATATATATTTATATTGTTAACAAAGCAAGAGCATAAATTACTATGATGTTATCAATTGTCTATAATATACAAGATTGAATGTACACAACATTTGCATTAGTACAATAGAATTAAAGTTTCAACTGCAATAAGCTATAGATCTACCAACATCAATGATGTATGTTCTTAAATACTAAGTTTTAATAGTGTTACTTAAAAACCGTAAGCTGAATATATTTTTAAGTTGAGCATGATTAAAATAAACATTCATTTTTGTAACTGTACGTTAATTATGAAATTCATGCACTTGTTAATAATCTTCTAACATAAATGATTATTAGTAGAATCTCTACTGGAGGCAGTATGTTTACACAACAGGTAGTGTGCTTTTTAAAGCGAAAATATTCTAAATTTCTTTGCAACACGAACCTGCAAATTCAAAAAGAGATATCGTTCTATTCATTAACGCAATATAGTAATATACAATAAAAGATAATATTGATTCAAACTTGTCAAAGGTCATTCTCAAATCAGTGTTACTAGAATTTCAAAGCTTACATGGTTTGTCAATATTGTTATAGAATATCACTATGTTAATAAGTTGGTAGATTATACTTCTAAATTACCTACTTTTCGGCGCTATAACAATACTGAAAAATGAAGCGAACTTTGAAGCTCCAGTCATCGTGAATAAACTACATATATACACATTAAAGAGGAGTTTTTTTTTTTTTAAACTCTTTCTCTCTACTACATGACAGAATTTCATATATGAAATATTATTTAATGAACTGAGATTGCCTGTATGAGGCATTAAAATTTATTACATACAATTTAAAAAGGAATTGTATCCAATTTCAGTAACCCGCATCAAATCAATACTGCTCCCTCTTGAAACATCTACGATCTATCTCCTACTAAATCCTTTTGAGGATTAATCGGAAAAGTGTCACAAGTGATATGACATTTACCTTTTCTTATGTCTTACACATCAATGACTTAATTCATTCTATTTAAATTCTGACTAATCTAATATTTTACAAGCAACCTTGCATCCGGAATTAAACATCTATCATCCAATTAATTATTTATATATAACATGTAATAATGCAACATTTCTCATCATAAAAAATCGTAAGCCTTAGTCGTAACTCGAACAAGGTCATTTGTAATTACAGAATGGAGAATTTTCGTCAGAAATGTTAATAAACCTGTTCCTAATATAAAGACATTAATATTTAAATGTAAATAATAGTCTTAATAATATAGAAATACATTGTTAATATTATTATGTCATGTACTTTTACATCAAAACATAAAATTTTTTAATTAATAAAAAAATGTAATTTTTTTTTTATATAAAGGAACAGATTTTTTAACTACTTTCATAAGGAGGGATTTTTTTATACTTTAAGAGCAGCTTTGGGAGACCAGTGATGGAACCGGGCAGGTCCTGTTGGATAGGATGGTGGATGAATCCACTTGTTTCCTCTGTGACCCATGAAAGGAGGTGGAGATGGACCACCCAAAAAGTGAGGAGGCATAATGTTATACCATGGTTGACTTATTGGATGAGGACCATAGCCCATAAAGGAGTGGCCAAACCATGAACGATTTCTATTTAAATGCAACCTTGGACTGTTTAGATTGCGTTTCCTACCTGTACCGTTATTGCTATGCTGTTGATTTTGATTAGCAGAGCTTAGTGGTTTTGATTTTTGTTGCTGATCTGCATTAATAATCAAAGAGGATTTCTGCAAAATATAAAAATATAGTATTTTTTAGTTAACTTTTTACCAATTTTCTCATTTTTTACTAATAAAAAAGAAGACAAATACAAATGTCTACATAGCGACATATAGTAATCTGTACCTTAGTCGGCCCCTCAGATTGTTTATTTTCCTTTTCTAATCCTTCATGATTTCCTTGAAAAATTGGTAGAGTATTTTCTTTATCATCAAATGATGCCAATGTACAATATGATCCTTTGCTCTCTCCAAAACGGCAACAAACTTCATTAGGGTCAACCCAAAGTGTTAATTCCACTGGTAATGATAGATCTTCATATTTCACTCCAGCAGCATTTGCAGCACTTTCCAAAGTTGCATCCCTCCGATTATGACCATTTACACGAATACAACGATAACCTTGACCTTTGAATGGCTTGTCAGGAAACCAATGATTTTTAAAACGTTCCGTCAACAATTCCACCAAACGTCGTTTAAAACATTCCAATTGATCAGGACTAAATTTTTCGTTTTTTTCTATCAGCTGTACTAAGAATAGTACTGCTGCAGTAATTTCGTTGCGCATGTTGTCTCTGTCGTGTATCAAGTTTATAATTTGCAGATGAAATTCTCCTTTGATGTTCTGATACAATATTCTTGAAAACTAAAGTACCATTTGCTGAAGCTGATGTGGAGCACATAGAGCCCTTCTGAACCACAGCAATGCTTAAGTTTTATATGATCTATGATGCTTTGCTTCTTTTATTTTTGTTTGGAGAACAGCTTTTACTATTTTTGTATGCACAATTTATTCCAATTATCCTTTATTACTTTCACCTGAAATTACAAAAAGAATTATTAGTGACAAATCATTCGTAGTTTAGTCATTTATATTATTATATTCACTGCTATTCTGTAGAACTAAGTTCACATATGTATCTATAAGAATCTTGTTTATTTGTTTTTCTAATGGTAAAATTGTAGAAAATGTTTAAATAAGTAAATTCTGATAATATTAAGTACACATGACTTGTTGCATTACATTATTGATATACAAATGGACACATTAAACAACCGATTTCGTTTCACAATAGAACTACACAACAATATGTTATAGATACTAATTAGGTTATAAACTTATACTAGTTCAGGTTAGGAAAATCGTTTAAAGAAGCGAGATTGACGATTCACAACGCGATCACGACGATTAACAATCAGAAATAAGCCACACGGCACCATTGTAAAACGCGTTGAATTTTAGGAAATGATTGCTTCGAAATAATGAGCACAACGAATTATGCCACCTCATTCTTGTCGTACCAGGTCGTGCCGTGAGCGATTATTCCTGAAATACTACAATCTTGATAATTATTTATTTATTTATTATAATATTTCACCGGCGATGCAACTATACTTTCGTTTGATATACATAAAAATTTAATGCTAATATTAAATTGACCTTACGAGTCAGTGACGAAAATTCCGTGTTTCTGGTGAAACTACTACGTCTTCTCTCTCTTTAAATAAACGTACCCAACACGTGTTACGTTGCATCAATGTCCATGAAGTATGTAGAAAAATATAGACTTTCGACTTTTATTTATAATTTTACAGATGTAGAAAAATAAATTATTATATTTTTAAAAACTTTTTAAAATATTGAAATATAACTTTACAATTTTAATAAAATAAGATTCTGTACTGAGAGAAATTTAATTTATATAAAAGATATTTTAATCTCATTAATTCGTATATAAATTTTAAATTGTTTATTTTTTTTTTACAGAAATTTAAAAAGTAAGCTAATCTTATAAAAGTTTAATGTTTTTAAAAACATTAAACTAATAATGAGTATGAATAGCGTAATAATTATATATTAAAAATATTAATCAAAATTGAAAAAAATTTTAAAACTATTCTTAAATCTATCAAACTTTAATTTCTAGCTTACTTCTCAGTCTGGTAGGATTAATGTCGAAGATAATTTATGACGCCCTCACACGTTACTCACATAAATGTAGGTGATAAACTTCTGAAATGATATGTAATTTTTTAGAAATGTTTATTACACAAGATTTATTTTAATATTAAAACAAATACAATTGTGTCATCTTGAAGATGATCGATATGGACAGAAATTTTCCAAACATTTTAGTAACAGGTAAGTTTAATAATCACGTGCACAATATGTACAGAATTTGTTTAAAATTGATTTAAGAATTGATTTAAAAATCAAATATAATGAAATAATAAACTTTTCGTGTTTAGGTACACCTGGAGTAGGGAAAAGTTTAATGTCTCGTATTTTATCTGAGAAGACTGGATTAACCTGGATTGATGTTAGCAAATTTGCTATTGAAAAAGAATGCCTAGAAGGATATGATGAAGTGTATCAATGTCCTATTTTAGATGAAGATAAGGTAATTTATAAAATATGTTTTAATTATATTTTCATTAATTTGTGACTATTGTATTTTTCAATTGCAGTTATTAGACAAAATGGAACCTGTTATGTGCGAAGGTGGAAAGATTGTTGATTATCATGGAGCTGATTTTTTCCCTGAAAGGTGGTTTGATATTGTTTTTGTATTAAGGACAGACAACACTATTTTGTATGATCGTCTAAGAGATAGAGGTTATACTGGAAAAAAATTAGAAGATAATATAGATTGTGAAATATTTCAAACTATTCTTGAAGAAGCAAGGTTAGCTTATAAAGAAGAAATAGTTCACGAACTGACAAGTAATAATTTAAATCAAATAACAGAAAATGTGAATAGAATATGTCAATGGATTGAACAGTGGAAAGTAGATAATGAACAAGAATAATTTAATTTTATTATTTTTTTAAATGACTGTGTATTTATTTCATATATGTATGCAATTTAAAAACAGGATAATATTGTTTACTGGTTATAAATACTACAGAGAAGAGAATGATTTAACATTATTAAAATGTTAATTAGAAAAATATTAACACAAGTAATAAAATATTTACATTTCTAAGTAATAAATAGATGACAATATGCTTTTTGCGTTAACAATATACATTTATACACAAAAATTAATGTATATATTATAGTACAAATGTTTTATATTTAAAAATTGTTTATTCTATTATACCTAGATCATATTTTAATTTTTTTAATCTATTACGTATACTGTCATAATATTTCATTTGTATGAGAAAAGATTCTGCTTTTTTAATGTCTTCCTGTCTAAATGCATCTGCTATTTTTCTGTGAAAAAAATCTGCTCATTAATTTGTAACAAAACAATGCATTCATTTAGTGAGAAAAAAATTACTTTGCTAAATTATTTAGGATAATTTCATTGTCTTGTACTAGCTTCTTTATCTTTTCTTCATCATTTGCAGCATCTTCTATTTCTTCATTTTTTTCCATAATTTCCATTAAAAATTCTGCGTTTATGTTATCTGTTTCTTCTGATATTGTTATGCCATTTAATTTTAATATATATAGTCCTCTTTTTAGAGGATGTATCAATGTAGTATAAGCTTTATTTACTAATGATGATAAATTCTCAGAAAGTTGCTTTTCTTTCTGTAAAAATAAAACAATATATTTAAGATAAGTATATTAATATCTTTATTTGTAATCAAACTCCACTTACCTCAGATTTAGTACTATATTTATCAGGATGTAATAGTTTTTGGAGTTCCTTGTACTTTTTTTGAATTTCTGTAATTTTAACGTCATAACTTCTTGAAATGCCGATTATATCGAAATACGTTAAACTTTCAGGTGGTTCTTGTAAAACTTTACATTTGGAACAGAATAAATCAGACTTGTACACAAAATTACAATTCCAACATTTTGATGGACTATCATTTGAATATTGTGATATGTTTGTTAAAATTGGCGGAGAGACACAATTTTTATTTACATAATACGAGTATAAATTTTGTTGTATGAGATTTAAGTATAATACGTTATAGTTTTTTGTAAAATTGAGGAAAGATTTTCTTAAGTACATATTAGCGAGATAAGGTTATCATAACTTATTATTCGTTAATATCAAAATAAACACAAATAATTTTAATCAATAACAAATAATTAACAAAGGTTAAGTATTTGTTGCTCGTATAAATTACAAATGATATATATTACTATATAGGAATGATTTATTTAATACGTTGTGAAATATCAAGTTATTACGTGTCAAGTTATTACATATATAGTTCATGAGTCTAGTTAATGTCAATAGGAAAAATAGTTTCATTTCAAGTAAAATTTCATTCGTATATTAAAAGTAAATATATTATAGAAACATGCCGACTTATGAAATGCCGTTGTTGTTACGACTGGCAAGTAAGGTATTGTATTAATTCATAATATTTCACAAGATACACTTAATGTGCTTCCTAACCTATATGTTGTTACGATCTACAATTGAAACAAATTATATTTACAGGCAGAATATGCAGCTACTTTAAAGAATGTAGCAAATTCAATATTTGAGACAGGTGGATTTATTAGAAAGATTGAAAACTGGGGAAATAAAGAACTTCCATGTAAAGCAGTTGCCCATGGTAAAACTAATACACATGCTGGGTAAGTATTTAGTGTTGGTTTCTTTCCTTTTGTGTACATTTAAATAAGATGTATTCATCAGATAACTTTTTTATTATAACTATATAACATTCATTGTTTTCAGTCATTTTATGTTTTGTTTTGATATGCCACCGTCTAAGCTTACTAGACTTAAAGACGATTGTAAAAGGAATACAGGTATTATTAGAGTAAAAGTATATAGACAAAATGAGTCATGTCATTCAAATATACAGTGTACATTGCATGAAGAATTATTACCTCCGCCTTATAGGTAAGCATTTCTAAAACCTTAAGTAGCATCTTTAATAAATGTTTTATGTATCTTTTTTATTTTACAGACCCAGTGTGATAAAGATGATGGAAGAAGCCAAAAAGCATAAACGTTACAAATCTAAATTCGAGTATGGTAACGACTCTAATTATCATCCTTTCATTAAATGATTTATTCATGACATAATATATAATGTAAAAATAAAATATATATTTGTTTAGATTTGTTTAGGTGTTTAAATAAAAATTTTGAATGAATTCAAGTGAAATCCAAAAGAAAAGATCATTTATTTGTATCTTTTGTTTTTATTAGTAGTTATATTTTTGCTTTTATTAATAATTTTATTAGATTTTCAATTGTACATTGCATGATGATAAGGGTTTCTCACCAATCAAATCAGATAGAAGAACAATGAATATATGAGACTTCCTACACAAGTATTGATTAATTACCATTTTCTTGTCATACTGACAACGAAACTTGGAAAACTCGACTCTACAACAATGAACAAAGTAACAATAGTAACCATGAACGAAAGAAGAGAGGAGATGAGGGATTCCTAATTCCCAAGTTCAATAAACGTGTCTGTACAGAATGTGGTATGGCTGCGAATTATTGTATGTATTGTACGATTGTATGATTATATGTACTGTATGTATTGTATGATTGTGTGAAATGAACTTATTGTTAACGCTTGTATAAGAAGACGTCTTATCTAATTATGTTGTTCATAAAAATATCATATTTCAATCAATCTTTTCTAATACTTTTAAATAGTTGTTAATAGTCACGTGTACTAAATTTTTCATCCTAATTTCCATTAGTCGCTGCTTTAAATTCGCTGTTTATATTCCTTCATTGATGAAGTACGAGTTCAATTCAATAAATAATTTTCGAAACAGATCTGGCGACACTGTTCATATTTTTTTAATTTTAATTTTCCCCACTAGTAGTGCTGCGGGCGCAAAATCGGTAAGACAGGATGTGACACGAAAATGGTAAGGTTATGCCAATCTTATTACCATGGCCGCAAAAATACATGGTGATGCAATGTACCTCATATACCTCGTCTGTGTCAATGTAGAAGCCATCTACAGTAAATAAAGATTCCTACTATGAATTTATCAACAATCGATCAATGTCCTGGCGCGAAAATTCGAATACTTCTTAAAATATTTTTTAAATAGATCTAAAATGTGAATTGAGATTCGTTTTTTATTTTGCATCAAGTACATTAATTTGTAACGTAAGCTATTTTAAAGCGTCACAATGTATTATGTAGATTGCAGAATTTGACTAAAATTGCGAGACATATAAAACTGCAATAAGATGTTGGAACTTTTATGTTCAAAACTAGTATTTTTTTTGTACAAGAATTTTATTTATCTTTCTTAGTATCTAAAACGCGTTTTAAACGTAGAAATACAATTGCGTTTTCAAATACGAACAATATCTATGCAATAAAATGTTTTGATTGGTCATTGTTATGAAAATATGGTAAAAACTTTGACGACTACATATTGATATTTCGAGATATTCGAAAAGATAATTTGTTTCGAAGCATGGAAAATATTCTCGGCAAATATTTGTTGTGCTCCACGATAGCGATAAGGAATCTCGAGGAATTCACAATTCGCGGATTAATTGAAACTCACACCCCTATCATAGTTTCTCGACCAATGGTAAAGCTCTGGTTGCCATAAAAGTATTTAAACACGAAGCTTCATGGCATGCTTGGAATTTCATTGTCCGTCCAGCCGTCGGATTTTACGAGGCCGAACTTTACGATAAGCGAGCCGTTTCTTGCGACTTGAAGCTCGTTCGCCTCGTAATCTCCTCGACTTTGCGTTCTCGTTAAAAGACAGAACGAGTCGGCACGTACAACGAGCCGGCCGTGTTTTCAAAGGAA
>CAJDYZ010009559.1:332391-342475 GCA_903986555.1 Heterotrigona itama | reverse complement strand
AAAAAAAAAAAAAAAAAAAAAAAAAAAGAAAAAAAGACAGGAAAAAACAGAATTTATTAATTTTTTACGCGAGAAAGGAAACTGTTCATTCGAGAAAGGAAGCGTCATCTATTTTCACAATGATGAATGTTATGTATCGATCATTTCCAATTATAGACTTCCCTTCATTTGCAATTCATATTGGATATGTAATAGCTCCACGTTCTCTATTTCTAATTCTTTGTTCTCTCGTAGTATTTCAAAACTATATAGTATTTCAAAACTATAGTAAGTTGAATGGAGACCTGTGCGATCAAATTGATAAACGTCTATTATACGAACAATACAAGCAAGACAATAGAAATCGTGTCTACGGAAATATATAATAGATCAACCGCTTAATTTCTTAATCTTCATCGTTCATTGCTATAAGCCATAGAGCTGTAGAGTGAAATTTCCAGAGTATTTTGCATTGATTAATAATCAATTGATTTTATAATCGATATATGCTTGAAATTGATTTTATAATCGAGCTCGATATATGCTTGAAATTGATTTTATAATCGATATATGCTTAAATTCCTTTTCGAACAAGCTCGTCTTATGCTTTCTTTCAATCGAAATTCTATTACTATTATGTATAAAATTATGTGTAGAATAAATTTACTATTATGTATAAAATTATGTGTAGAATAAAGAGTGAAACTCCATTTATGTAAACATGTTATGAAATAGTCTAGAATACAACCCTAATGATAGAATGAGCACGATATTACGATACAGATTATTATACAATAATTATGACGCAATAACTATTTATTTCGTAATAAGTTTATATAAACGGAATTTATCTGCTATTTTTATCCCGTGTATAATTCTAACAACAGAATTATGATTTCGATGGAAAGATGAACTTATTTAAGTCAAAAGGAATTTAATAATTTTTCATTCGTATAATAGGAATTCATATTCGAACAAACAGATTCGAGGGTAGATTCATTTAACTATTAATCGAAACTGAAATTGAAGGATTCGTGTAAAATAGGGAAACAATTCCACATTTTACACATTTTTCGTTACGTATTCTACTTCATTCTAAAAGAAAGTTGGTCTGGAAAAAAACAAATTAACTCCAAGTAATAAATACGATAGAAAAAAGTTTAAAACAGTACCTGACTCTTAAGTTTTATGCTGATTTATCAAAATTATAATTATAATAGAATACCATGTGGAATTATAATAGAGTTGCCTTTTATCGAAGCAGTTCCTTCAGTTTGATTAAATAAAGTTCTAAACGTTATAAAGAATTTTATTACACATCACTGAAATTACTTTCACAATCAATCGTCCCAATGGCGGAAGATCGTTACAATGTTTCGCGAATAATTTCTCTGTAGAAATGTCATTACAAATGTCACGTACGTGTATTGAAAACCCGAATGGAATTTCTTTCTTTCTTTCTCTCTTTCGTAACGAGATTACGCTGTTCTATCAGTCACGTAATTATGTTCGCTTTCCAAATTTTGCCGGCGAATGAGAAACCGTCATCGATTCTAAAGTAAAGAAAAATATCTCGAACATTCTCCATCGTTTCCTGTAATTAACTGTTAAAGCTTTCAAGGTAAAATTTAAATGATCGAAAGTCCTCGGATACGTATTAATTTACTGGATCGACAGTGCCGCGCGAAAATATTCAAACTTATTGTAGATTATTTTAATACATGTTATAAAACATTATGAAATTTATATAGTACACGAAAATATATATGAAACATTTTGGAACATTTTGAAATTTTATTCACATTGCGAGAGACATTTGGTCGATAAGACATTGGTCTTAAAATATGACCAATATATTACATCTCTGCTGTATTTGCAATAAGTATATTATAATTTCTATGTATATTTTAGATAAAAATATGTTTTTCAAAAAATATAAAATATGAGGATAGAATATAATTAAAATATTTTATATATTTTATTAAGGTGTATGATGATAAAACATGATAAAATTCGTATGTTGAAATACTTTCGTGAGCATGCGTTATATACACATATATAAAACGTCATTTAATAAAAATTGGAAGCAGCTGTTGAAAACAAATAACTGCCCAATTATGTGATGTTCATGTTAAAATCTGTAAGAAACGAACAAGAAAAAGAAGTTGCTCAAATTTGAAATATTTACGAAATTTTATTCCTTCCTGCTGAATGTGACTTAGAATATAATAGTCCAAATGCGTCGGAGAATTTTCTATTTTTCGCTATATCGATACAATCGAAATTAAATATTAGAAATCACACAGAATTAGGCGATATCTATTTACGACGAATTTCCAGAATAATTTGTAAAACCGCGAACGAGGTTTCAGCGATTAATTGAAATTACCATCGCGTCTGCGATATTTCGATTTAAATTTATAGCGAATAGCACGACAAATTAGAAATAACGGGGAACCTTGATTACAAGATATACTATGGAGCAACTTATGTAAACGAGTAAGTTCGTATTCAGGCATTAGTGTATTGCGTTGCGTGTATTGTATTACGCACAATACTCGTGCGTTCCTAGATTTTCAATCTGATTCCCATTTGCGAAATTTCCAACATTTTTACTTTCTACCTTCTGTATGGTAATTTCCATGGTTCCATCGTGCTAATTCTTACTACATGTAATGTAATAGAATACACACTCCTCTTTACAAATTACAGGATACTTAATAAAATGAAGAAGTGTGATTTATGATAAAGATGACCTGATTATTCGTGATTGCAAGGACTATATCACGAGCTTAACTTCATTATTGTTATATAAATTTTTTAAATAATATTATTATATACATTTCAATAATTATATAAGTTTGCAATATTTTATACAAATTTGTAAACATTTAAATTTTATTTAAATTTTAAATATAAATAATATTTTAATAATATAATATATTTAAATTTTTAAGTCTTATATAAATTTTTTAAATAATTAATTAATTTGTCATTAATTTGCCCTCATGTCAATATCGAACTTTTGAATTCCTGGTTAATTTTAAAAGTACTCAAAGATGTTCGACGACATGTACTATTAATTTTCGCGTCAAAGTATTTGCTATGAACTAGAAATAAATATGACAAAATTAAACGAGATGACAAAACGATTAAGTGCCCAGCGAGTGCGATGTAAAAAGAAGAGCCTCGAGATGTTAAATATTAATGTCAAGAGTACGATACGTTCTGGTGAAATTCGCGTTGGCGTCAGTCAGCGAAACCTTGCCCTTTGAAATCGCTATCGTATATTTATAGTTATACAAGGAAATAACTTTCTCGAGCATCTGTCACGCGAGGATTTTTTTTTTTTTTATCAGAACGTGTGCTTTCATCGTGGTTGAACGTTTAACCTTCAGGTGCACCAGGATCTCGTTTTCACCATTGCCGCTTCGCTGTGAGAACAGTCTTCGAAGCACGTAGCGAAGATACTAGTCGTAGATTTTTAACACCTTCACTTGTTCAGAGGAAACAAGTCGCGATTTTAGAATTTAAAATTCTGGCTTGACAGATCTGGCAGTGTGTTCGACATTCGTAGCTGGTTGATACGTAGCTAGTGAATAACACCGTTTGACATAAATTTTTAGAACTTTTTAAGACTTCAAATACTTCGAGATTTTGACTTTTAAAAATCTAGTAAAAATTAGGTTAGATACTTAGCAAAAATATCGAATGATTCCTCAAAAAAATTTATCTTGGAAGGAGAAGCTAAAATTTCCATTACCTAATTAGACATGTATTCGACTTGAATGAATTTTTAATAGTCTTTATAAAGCTAAAATTTAAATTTCGAAATTTTCTTCCAACGTTTACCAAAAAATTAAATATTTTCTAAAAGCAATGGTTAATTGTCATTACAGAGTTGCCATTATAGATGGTTCTAGATTTTTATAAATATTTTAAAATATTACTATACAAAACCTGAGACCTTCGTTCCAAACTTTTTGAATGATAATCGATCGGCTCGAATTTACTCAAATTTAATTAAAGATGATAAAGGTTTGCAATATTTTTTCCAATGTAATTCTTCTACATGCGTTGCGAATTTGTAATGTTTCACGTTGTTAATTTTAAACCCTCCAAGTTGAGAAAACCTGCTGAATTCAGGCGCAAGTTCTCTCAGATGAGATACCCTAAGTTAGACTCAAGTTTAATAGATCTAACGTGATCAACGATAGAAGATTCCAATTGACCCAAATTTAGCTGGAGATGATAGATTTGCAAAGTCCGCGGGAGGGTTGAATAATTTCAGATGGGGAATCGCAATTGGTTCGAAACCGGTTCTCTTTGTACCAGTGCTCGTTCTTGACAGGATACGTTATATGCACGCGAAGAAGTGAAAGCAACGTTCACGAGACAATACGGCCGTGGACTATCCCCTTCTCTTAACACTCTCTCGGATAAAATATCTACATAGTAATGAATCAGTACTTAACGAATCATCTACACGTACGATATCAGAAACAGAAAAGAGGAACACACAGTAGCCATTGCGTAACGAAACACGTTTTTGCAGTGTTGAATGTGCAGGAAAGTGTATGAAGGAAAACCACAAACTTGGAAATAAACTGTCCTACAATACATGTTATAAAATGCACGTGTATTCAGAAATTGTCTATCGATAAATACTAAATACGCATTAACTTTCAACTAGTACTCACTGAACCGTTGAAACGCATAATTGAGATTAGATTGATTAGTTTTAGAATTTTTAATCGTTAGTTGGTTATGTTATTAAATGTACGTGTAAAATATACAATGAAATTGAATGGGAGATAGATAGATTAATCAACATGATAATTTCAGCAGCATTAGAAACAAAGGTATCACAAACTGCTACTTTTAAAATTTTACATAAAAATCATGCACATTCGACAGATTACATCTGAGATGTGACAGGAGGATATTCTGACAATTTTGGACATTTCAACAAACGCGAACAGTTCAGTTTTAACATTTGCAATGCTTGTCACGCCTGTTCAATAAAAAATAAATATACACTAAAATTAAGTACTTCAAATTCCAATTATTTGACATTAAATCATCCACGATCCGACGATAATCTATAAAAGTTAAAAATAAAAAGAATCCAAGACTTTAAATATTCATACAGCATCGTTAACATTTATGAAGCTGAATGAGTAACAGCAAGTCATTGAACGTAAACGGCGCACATAATCATTCAATAAAATGCAAATTCTATGAAAATAACACATGAAAACGTCCTGAAACTTTCGAGTTTCTCTAACAAGACCCAATACAATCTCCAAATCACTTATACATATTTCTCGTGCACATATCTTATAGATAAGAATTCTCCAAAGAATTCAGTTCGAATTTCTACGCCCTCAACCGTGAACGAGTCGACCTATGAATCTAGAAAGGGCCAAGTTCGTTTCTTCTCCATTGTCCGTTTGCCACTTCGTTGGCAAAGTGAATCATCTTCGACGTTTTGAATTATACTGACGCAGCAGGTAGATCAAGCATTTCGCGAAAGACAAGGCAACGCGAGGAGATCCACACACGGGCTGTTGTGTGTGGCCTCGTTTAATCGTGAGGAGCACACCTACGCGACAGAGATATGCACGATGTACCGAGTCAAAAAAACGATGCACTAAGCTTGTTGAACTTTGTGAAAAACGAAGCTCTCGCATATCTCTGCGTGACTTTTACGCGACGAATCAGTGAAAGCACGAGGTGCTTGGCACTCTGTCGAAGGTCGAGGAACATTGTTCTTCGATCGAAAGAATACTCGGCGATCTCGAAGATCCGATTAGCGTTAACACTGAAACCATTAGCGCGATTAGAACATCCAACTCGTTATTTTCATTTTCAGTTTTATGGATTTTTAAACGTGCGTTTCTCGAAATTTGAAGGATACGTTTGTTAATTCATGGATAGAACATTCGTAAAATATCTTACAAAACAAAAAAATATACTCAAATAATTATAATAATAACATATACATATATAAAATAAAATATAAATAAAATTCTTTATTAGAATGAATTTTTAAACTTATTGTGTGTAACATTTTTGTGTTTCTTGCACTTGAAATAAGAATCATTGTAATCAGTTGATTTTCTTTATTTTCTTCTTTATAAAGATGTCTTTGTAAAACAATGATATGAATTCTTCTGACACCATTTGAATCACACAGAAGACAAACCAATTATTAATTGAAGTTGATCAATTTTACTTCTGGTTGATGAAGCGTAATTAAATTCTAATGTGCGATTTAGTATTTTTATCTTTTCGTCAAAAATTAATACACAAACGTTTTCGTGTTCATTTTTCGGTCTTCCAGGCTTCAAAAAAAAGAAAAATTTCTTTCGTTATTTAACTGTACTGTCTTACACAATGATCCATCTTCGGGAAGAAATGAAAATTCAACTGCTAGTTGATAAATGCGCGAGTGAAATTTCGCTCAGAGCTCAGAGGATTGTGAAGCAATAGCGAGTTATTTTATTTCTCATCGTCAAGCGAGATAGTTCACTTCGAAACCTTGGAATTAAATTGTTCGGCCGAAGGGTTAACGAGCAGGAGCAATCACCGCGAATAGAAAATATAGAAAGCAACCCAGAAAATGAATTAAACGTTTCCCAACAGTTGAAGAAGGCCGAGGTGTCATTTATCATGGAAGAGCTCACGTTCATAAATCTCTCTCGCGACTTCTCGTTCTCACGCGCATCGGTAATATTTCAAAAGTTTCCATCGAGCGCCATCAACCGACTCGTGATGAATATTTATAGCGGCAATAGCCGGCTACGATTGGCTAATCGCTTTCATTTAACAATTATTCTCCCTTCCTGAATCTATTTCTGCGCCTGGCTCGCGCTTTTCCTAGAAAAGAAACGCCGATTCTAAGCGAGTTGTGGGATGAAGTTCGATTTATTCACAGAGAAAGCATTGTCGCGAAGGAGGACAGGTTTCTCGGGATTCCAACGCGAACTGTACGCCGTTAATCAATTCGCCGATTTTCACCGACCCACTCTCACTATGTTTATCGGATACAACATCGAAAGAGTTGACGAGAAAAAGAAAACAATCTGATACAACCATAAGTTACCAGTTACATCTGCTCGTTTTATGATTATTAAAACATTGATACCATTCTCTGCCATGATTTTATTTATTTAATTTTTCAGCAATGACTGAAAAACGCATGGTTAATAACACACGTACACACGTTAAATGGATGTTTAAACTGTGTTAAATGAATGTTTAGTCTTTTGCCTTACGATTTTCTTTACAATCTTTTTGAGTAAGCATTACTCGTTATGATTGTAACATTATTTTAAGATTATTTTACTTATTTATAATTTGTACTTACTAACTTATATATTCAAACTAAAGTAATTAAGTTTAAAATTCGAATTGAAATTCGATAGGATCGCAATTGGTTTGTCGTTTCAAGTCAAAATTATGACTTGTACCACGAGTGCGACTCGATGTTATAAGACAAGATAAAGGGATTAAATTGTGCATCTTGTATTACTAAGGTGGCCAAATAATTATCCACAATGTAATTTGTTAGAATAACAACAGAGTTCTTAGAACTTATTATTATTTTTCAATATAATCTCCTTGCACGTATATAAGCTTTTTCATATCCTTGGAAAAATATGTTTTCTATGCATTCTATCAATTGTGGTCATTTGTAAGTCTCTGAAGAACCTTTCAAAATGAGAATTATAATTTATCAAATAATTATCGACAATGTAATTTGTTAGAATAACAACAGAGTTCTTAGAACTTAATATTATTTTATTTATTATTTTTCAATATAATCTCTGTGCACGTATACAAGCTTTTTCATATCCTTGGAAAAATATGTTTTCTATGCATTCTATCAATTGTGGTCATTTGTAAGTCTCTGAAGAACCTTTCAAGATGAGAATTATAATTTTCAATGATGAAGTTGAATTGAATTATTACGAACGAAGAACGAGAAGAAGATAAAATTAATTACGTTGCCTATGGCTAGATTGCAGATTTTTATGAATTTATGGGAAATTTGAAGATGCAAAAATGAATATCTTGGATCAAAAAAATATTAGCATACCCAATTTTTTGGCGATATCTTTATGAAAACAAAATCCATTTACTTTTGTACTTAACAATTTCAGATAATGAGTTATACAATAATAATACAAGAAATATAAAAATTCGAGAGTCAAAAAAAGTACCGACACATTTGTGATTCTTCAGTGTTTAATCTTCCTCGCATTTAATGGTGGAACTTCTAGTCATTAGAAAAATTACAAAATATCTTTTTGCAAGGTATTATCGAATGATATCGCGCCAACAAATAGAAAAGTATTAAAAATATTCTATTCAAATTGAAGAGCTGCAAAAAAAAAGAGCTCTTTATATGTCAATACCTTTTTCATTCTCGAATTTTATATTACTTGTATTATATTGTTATTGGAAATTTCTACAAATATCCATAAACTATTTATAAACAAGTTTTGTTAACGTATCATTTGTTTTCACAAAAATATTACGAAATATTAAGCAAACTGGGTAATATACTTTTTTGTTCCACTCTAAGTTATTTCTAATGGAATTTCGTTAAGCATCTTAGCTACATGTATTAAATAACAGATATTTCGACAGTTATTTATAAAAATGTAGCTGTCTCCTATTTCGGTGATATTTTAACATCGAAATTCGAAAATCGAATTATTTGCATTTAACAAACTATAATAATAGTACAACATGCATATATGAAAAATATAAATGAAACGAGTGAAAATGAAAATGAAATAAGACTGTAATGTATTCCTTTCAATGAATACTATAGAAGTCGTAGAGCACTCTGTAGATCAATTTGAACAAAATAAATAAGTTTCATCATACTCCTTTTGTACGCGACGTGTGATTAAAATCACTGATTTACACGCTGAGTTTATTAATCGACGTTGATAGCTTAGAACTTGCTAATTCGTCGAGAAGTCACGAGATTAACCGTGTAAGGGAGCTTCCGTTTCCATACCAGTTCTCGGCCACTTTACATTCGCTTCAAGTGGAAGCGAAGAAAGAAACGACGAATTGCATAATGGGACAATCCGGTGGGATTGTTTACTGTCGGCAAACAGTGACATAAAACAGTCTAATCGGAGGAGCAAGAAACGTGGGCGAAATCAAGTACACAATGCACACGTTAACGGTAAGCGAACAGAAAACTGCACAGGTACCGGATGCTTTTATTGAATAGGCCCATTGTACGCCTAAGGGATTCGGTCTGAGATAACTGCGTACGTTCCATCACATCCGGTCCACACTCGCGTCGACACGCTGAAAAATGTTGATTGCTATACCGGAGAAGGCGATCTTTACACCGCCGTGTCTTACGTAATTCACTTCACTCTAACTCTGAAAAATTACCGATAAATAAGCTTACGAAATATTTCGTTTGATCTTTCGAGGAACGTAAATTTTAAAAAAAAAATTTTTTTTTTAAATTACATTTTGTAGAAACTATTTCGTATTTATTATTTGCATGTGCAACAATCCTGTAGATTAATCAGGACGTGTTCGAAAGATTTTTCATCAATTGAAAGTCATCATCTATATAATCCTTGAGTCGTTATATCATCGCACAATCTTCTGTATGATTTGATGAAGATGAACTTCAATGATAAACTTGCTAAATGATCGAAATTTTTGAGGATCTTCATCATTATACGTACTCATTCTTGTACCAAAATATATATAAACTTTAAATTCAACAATACAAATGCTATCGCATAAACGCATTCTCTCTAGTTTTGGTCTACTCGAGCTGCTTTAATAATAATAACATTTAATTATATTGAATAGCACAATCCTATGATGATTAACACGTTTGTATGTATATCTGCAATGTGAAGAAATAATACATTACAGGTCGTAATAAAATATAAATAAATTAATCACTTGATGATGTAAAAATTACCGATTCACGATTACAAATTACAAAATTATTGATTTATTTTAACAATGATTAATTGATTACTATTTAGTAATCGACAGAGAAATGATATGCTTGCTGAAGTTATCTATCTTAATACTCCAATTGTCA
>CAJDYZ010009559.1:321876-332338 GCA_903986555.1 Heterotrigona itama | reverse complement strand
TTTTTTTTTTTTTCATGCTCTCTAGAGTAATTTCAAAAATTGCACAATTTATAGTTAGATATTTTAATTTTATTAATTCATTTCTTCTAACTCATGATATTCATCGAACGATCTTTTCCCTTTATTACAGCGTGATTTTTCAAACAAAAATATCTAAAGAAAGTTAATGAAAAGAATTTCGAAGTGTTTAGTTACTTCGGTATGATTGTACATTGCGATGATTAATATACGCTGTCGCTCGAAAAGTATTCAGTCACTTTCATCAATTTGTAACTTATAATAATAGCACGGGATGTATGTTATTAGAATAATAATAAAAATGAATATTTTTCCATTTGTCAACCTTTCCACAGCTAGTATAGACTGTCGTTTGCTCATACATCATCATTTTCTATATTTCCATACGAATACGTACTACAAATTGCCATTTATTCATACCCAATTATTCTTTAGACATGTGTATTTATCTACGTTGTATGATACTCGGATCTTATGATTTTACCTCTTTGTTAAATATCAATTAATTGAGCCCTTTAGTTAACGAATGAATTAAGTCTCTTTTTATAATCCTTGTGAAAATTGGACCTTCGTGTCATGCTTTAATTCTGCTTAAAGCAGAATGTTGCTTTATTACAAGGGAAATAAAATGAAAGAGTAGTAATTATGATAACGTAACTTCAAAGAAAAACCACGTCCCTTTCAATAATAAACTATTTACGATGTAAACATTGGTCCTTATTTTTTATTAATATAAAATATAACAAGTTAAATTGAAGCTATTGGTAAATAAAGTAAATATAATTAATACTTACTATTTCTATAATATAGAACTTATAATTAATATAATATTATAGATTAATAATAATAATATAATATTAATATATTATTATATTAATATAATATTATAGATATATAATATTATAGAATTTATAATTAATACTTACTATTTCTATAATAAATATCTTAAGAAAATTTTTTCCTAATTTTGGACTTACGCCAATTTCTTTGTCAATTAACAAACTAAATCTAAGAACTGTGTCGGGAGTAAGTTTATCTTCATAAGATAAGTAAATAGCGTAATTCTTTAAAATATAAAATAAGAAGACATTTAAATCCATAGAATCGCGATTCCAAGCAAAAGAATTGAACGTTTTTTTTAGAATTTTACGTAATTTTTCCCGTTCACGTCGAAGGATGATTAGGATTACAAATTTGATTGCATTATATTATATATAATTAATCGAACAGATCTGCGAATTATTTTCTATGATAAATTATAATTGATGTGCATTGTGTAGCGTCGTCATCTAATGTCTTCCTGATTATTTACTGCGAAAGTTTCAACAGCATACGTCTGCGGGATTTTTTTTAGATAATGTGATTATATCTGTCAAGTTACACACCAGCTTGAAATATTACATATTCTCCTGGATTAAATCATTTGTATGATACTAGATAAAAGTGAAGTATAAATGTATTTACATGTGATGAAGATTTTGCCTTTAAATCAAATCTATGTGAATCTAACAGAACACTTGTTTTTCGATGGAAAATTCATATTTCATATGTTACAATCTAGCATAGGTAAATTAGATTTTGATATAAGATATCGGTGAATTCTACATGAGAAAATTAATCGAAAAGAAAGACTAAAGTTTTCTTTTTTTTCAATAAAACTTTCGTTTTCCGAAGTTTGAAGTCGAGCTTGAAAATTTGTCAAGTACATTTGAATTTGGTTCATTCAGAAATGAATAATCGACGGGAAGTGAAAAATGTAGAATAAAAACTTCCTGTTTGAAGCCTCGTTTCCAAGAGAATAAACTTCGAACTGATTTAATCAGGAATTAGCTTGCGTACTCGATAAATTTTGAAATTTGATTCCACGTAATTTTCGACTTACTTTTACAAGTAAAATAATTTTCTGTTTATCTCTTGGCTCCTGTTTAGTGCAATATTTAGCCAAATTTAAGTGTGTATATGACAAATTTTTAACCTCGATCTTTCTGGAAACAAAATTTTGAATGAACAAATTTTTTTTCTTTTCTTTTACGATTTACTTCTTTCACGTAGAATTAACTCCTATCTATTTGTATCGTCAGGATACAATTATAAAATAATTTACTATTATTTTAAATTTTCTGTCAAGCATTCTACGTAATATATTCAGTATGTAGTTTTTAATTCCTCTGCAACAGGAGTACAAAACAAAATCAAGTTATAAAGAGTATACGTGTGCACAAGAAGAACAGAAAACGTGCTATCTCTCGGAGTAACCTTTCCTCGATAAATGTCGTAATTAAACTATTCTCAACGATCGACAACGAACGATCTTGCCGACTTAATTGATCAGTAGTCAAAATGTCAGTGGTCCTTCGACTTTGCGAGTCAGTCTATTCGCAGCTGAATCGAAACGATTCGAAAAGAGCTGAAAAATTCACGTCTGTACGAGCGATAATCGTAATCGTGCTAGGTTCCAACTGACAGAGGTATTACTTGAATTATGAAATAATCGATTTCGCGGCAACTATGTCAGCTGGTAATATTACATAATTCGTCTCAGGTTTTAACGTGAATACGGTTGATCATTTGCTGGCGCAAACTGCAAGTAACAACGCAGAGAAGTGTGAAGAAAACCGATGACCTGCATTATTAGTCGAGGCTTTTCATTTGCGTGTATTAGGAAAGAAGTGTTGAGAAACGTTTTCAACAAAGTAATAAGAAATATTCATTTCACACTGTAATAACTGCTGACAGTATCTATTGCGTGTGTAACTTTGTCACTGTAGAAAAATCTGCGAAATCGCATTTTGTAAATTACTATTCTTGATAGGATTTCGTGGAAGTTACTCTTGGAAATAGCCGACAATGTTAACATGTTTACTTTTATTTAATTTAATACGGATAAAAATTTTTCGATTTCTAGTTTTCTGTTCTTTATGAAAAGTGTTTGTACAAAGTAATACATAATACAAAGAAATACATAAACTATCGAAACTATCTACAACATTTGGCATGTAAAACAATTTCCTATCATCGAGGTTCTACTTTTTTAATGTTACTTTCAAAAATATGAATTTGCATGAAAATCTGAAGTCTGGTTATGGAACAGAGAAATGATGAATTAACATAACAAGTAGGCTGCGGATTTCGTGCATTTGTGAAAAATTGCGAGTAGCATAAATGTATGTACCAAATGCGTATAATATATAAAAATACCTATGCATATAAAATATTCAAAATAAAGTATGTCATAACATATAGCAAGATAAGATAAATTTCTTTTAGGTTCTGTTTCTTTAGTGATGTTCACTAAAATGCATAAAACCCGCGTTAACGAGGCGATGCTCGACAAATCTATCAAGTAATCTATCAATTATTTAATCCTGTTTGCAGAGGGTAAAGTGGAGGTATCGCGTGATGGCAAATATTTGAGCACTCTGGCGCCGGGCAAGGTACTCGGCGAATTGGCAATTCTTTACAATTGCAAGAGGACCGCAACGATAACAGCAGCCACAGATTGCCAACTATGGGCCATCGATCGACAATGTTTCCAAACGATCATGATGAGGACCGGCCTTTCGCGGCAGGCCGAATATACAGACTTCTTAAAGAGGTGAGATCATTTCCATACAATAGTCATACAAGATTCATAAATGACAAGGGAACGTTTAACGAACGGTATGAATTTCCTTCCGTTTCAGTGTTCCTATCTTCAAGAATTTACCCGAGGAGACTTTAATAAAAATTTCTGATGTGCTAGAAGAGGTAAAATCCTTCGATACCCTGACGACTAAACTGCGGATTTTTATGCATATTAGGTTATTATAAATGATGTGATAGAGTTCGTAATTCAATGCACAATCTTGTGTAATAACATTAATTAAATTCCATACATGTTGTCTGTTTAAAAAAACAATTTTGTATTAATTATAATCGAAATTTTTAATTCATTGTAATCTGTTGTTCGTGTTTGTATTTTCTAATATAAATCTTTAACATTAGTGGCGGGCTGTCTGTTCTTTTAATGTAATTTTACACGCACCTGTGTTATAAGTTTTAAGTTTCACATTTTTTAGAAATTTTAAGTTTTATAAAGAACTCATTATGGTGATCGTTCATAGTTCGTTTCGATTCTTGACACATGACATAACTTTAACAATTGACAAAAACATGAATTCGACAAACTTCAAGGTTTAAATCGATGTCTAATAAATGTTATTTAACAGCACTTTTTTAATCACGAAATTCTTAATAATTTTACATACTTGTGGAGTCTACAATTAAAAAAATAGAATTTCGGTAAAAAATTGTTCTACATATCAAATATTTTACCACATTATCTTCATTTCTTACCATGTTATCCCTTAATTTTTTAATTTCTTATATATGCATAAAAATGCTCAGTTTGTCAGTAATATTACTATTGATATGCTATTTAGACAGTTTTATACGTACTAAATATCGTGCACGTATTTTGACAGACTTTTTACAACAATGGGGATTATATAATCAGACAAGGAGCAAGAGGAGACACATTTTTCATAATAAGCAGAGGACAAGTTCGGGTGACGATAAAGCAGCCCGACACCCCCGAGGAAAAATACATTAGGACATTGAGCAAGGGCGATTTCTTCGGTGAAAAAGCACTTCAGGGGTAATATATTCGAAGTTTTCAGATTATCAAAAATAATTTAATAAAGAGAATGGATAGAAAGAAATTAAAATTGTGTCCAGGAGCGGAATCGATTGACTCCACCTCCAAAAAATTTCTTAATTAATTTAACTATATATAGTGATACAAATTGGTATAGTATGACATATTGGATGAAGCATGTTAGAAGCTTCGTTAGACTGTCATAAAAACATTACTTTTATCATAATTTTTACAAAGGAAGAAAGAATGATTACAATGAATTACAATAATTCACTATCAGAGAACTATCAGAGAAATCATAGTGCAAGGAATAGAAAAAAGTTCCTAATACAATAGAGGGCATAAGTTTTTGTGTATGTATTTAAAAAATCTCAGAAAATGTGATAAACGTGTAAAATTTCTATGAAAATTCATTCGTTCGCTGTATTTAATATCTATTTCTAATCTAGTATTGATTAGTACTATTGCTATTGATTAGTATTGATTAGTTCTATTGCTTATCAAATACGAGGCATTAGTATAAAATTTACGCTCAGTATATTAAGACTATATTTGTTTCAAAACCAAACAAATAAAATAATATTTTTTATAATAAAGAATTTGTAAAGTATTAATATAGAATACACATACAATTAAAAAATTGTATTACTTTTGTTTCAATTTTATTATAGATAAATACTGAAAATGGAAGACAAAAAAAAAATATCTTAAGATTATTAAGTGAGAAATTCGTAATTTTGTATATCCTAATGTGGTGTACCATCTTCCAAATATTAATGTACATGAAACGTTTTCACAGAGATGACCTGAGGACGGCCAATATAATCGCTGACGATCCGGAAGGAGTGAGTTGCCTGGTGATAGACCGTGAAACGTTCAATCAACTAATCTCGTCCCTGGACGAAATTCGTACGCGGTACAAAGACGAGCTCGTTGAACGTAGAAGGTGAGCTTCGACCGATTTCAATTTATAGCTCTTTAATCCGATTGCACGCGGTCAACTCTCATCAACGCTAATTACACACGACCATAATCACGATCGTGAATCGTCTGTCAAATGCCTATTTTATATTATGTGTATGTTATGTTTCACGCTTACCACCTAGGATGGGAGAATAGAGCGTACTATCTCAGAGTAAGTTTCGCGTTACGGTACAGTCGTGTGTTAATGATTCAATAATTAAGCTAACGTTTCGTTGTCTTCTTTAAAAAGAAAAGTAGTATAATTTACATTAATACCGCATCCTTTGCAAGAGATTCCTATACATGTAAAATAACAAACAAACTAGTTGTCCATAAATTTTATCAGTGCGGTATTAGTGTAACTTACAAAGATAGTAGATATCACATAATTATGGGTCTTTAAAAATATTCATCAGAAAGTATCAGTGTTAGATTATTTCAGAAAAATTTTCACACATTCCTTTTTTATTCTTTAGCAATTACTTTGAAGGTAAAAGTAGGTACACTTGAGAGAAGTTAATATTAAAAATGGTATTGAGTTACAGATGACTATATTAACTTACAGTAGATTACTGAAATTTTGTACTTTGTATTTATATTAGCCATAGAATTGAATTAAATTGAAAATCCCAAAAATTGAATAATTTGATCCAAATGTTGATTGACCCAGCATCCAATGATAATTATTAAGAATTAATAATTACAAATATAAAACGTGCAAGCTCATCATTGGAATAATATTTCTATACAGGCTAAACGAAGAATTCAAAGACCTAAGGCTGCAAGATCTTCGACCATTGGCTACGCTGGGTGTAGGCGGTTTCGGAAGAGTCGAATTAGTCCAAATAGTCGGCGACAGCACGAGATCGTTCGCTTTGAAACAGATGAAAAAAGCGCAGATTGTTGAAACACGACAGCAACAACATATCATGTCAGAGAAGAGAATTATGGGCGAAGCTGATTGCGATTTCGTCGTGAAGCTATTCAAAACGTTCAAGGATAGGAAGTATCTTTATATGTTAATGGAAGCCTGCCTTGGTGGCGAACTTTGGACTGTTCTAAGGGACAAAGGTCATTTCGACGACGGCACGACACGATTTTACACCGCTTGCGTCGTCGAAGCATTCGATTATCTTCACTCTAGGAATATTATATACAGAGATCTCAAACCAGAAAATCTTTTACTTGATAGTCAAGGGTAAGATTTTGACGTAGGTTTAATATATAGAAGAAAATTTTTTAATTTATCAAATGGAACATTTAAGTCTACGAGTTAAAATATTTTCGAAACTGTTAATTATATCAAAAAATGTTTCAAAAGTGGACTTGTTTTATTTCTAGAGGAAAGTAACTTAACCTTTTGAGTGTTTAATTTGGGCTAGTATATTTTATAAATAATCTTAATAAACCAATAAAAGCAATAAAACCAATAAACCAATAAAAACAATTGATTTACTTATTACAAATTCAAATGGGATAACATATTACTCTCAAAATGTATATCTTTAAAGATAAATACATTCTTAATTTGTTATATGCTTCTCATTCGATATTGAATTTTTGCATAATTTTAAGCACTCGAAAGATTAATGTAATTAGTTAGTTCAGAGGTGAATGCGTGGAAGATATACATATGAAAGTCAATTTTATTTTTTTAAATAAGCCCATATATCTTTTAATACATTAACTGATCTATCTTTATAAGATTTTTTTATAAAAAAAATATTAAGCTATTTATATCACAAAATTATTCTTTTAGTTATTTTAATTTTAATTTTAATTTTAATTAATTTTCAATTTTATAATTATTTCAATTTCCATTTTGTAAAACTTATCATGTTTCAGATCTTTCCTTCTGTAGGATTTTTTGACATGCATACTTTCTTGCTTTGACATACTTTCTCATTTCGTATGACCTTTACGCATTCACTTATAAAAATGCTAATTATATTAGATAATTCCCCTCAAAACCATTTAATTTTTGTTTGAAACATTTTTGAAACAAATTGTTTCCGATAACATTTCAGCTTCTATCCTTAGCTGAGGTAACTCAACTTGTATACATGTAAGTGCTACATATAGAAAACATTTTTAAACGTTAATAATATTTTTACAGATACGTAAAACTCGTTGACTTTGGTTTTGCCAAGCGTTTGGATCACGGGAGGAAAACATGGACTTTCTGTGGTACACCCGAGTACGTTGCACCGGAAGTTATTTTAAATAAGGGACATGACATCAGTGCTGATTATTGGTCTCTTGGTGTTCTCATGTTTGAACTTCTCACGGGAACACCACCATTCACTGGGGGCGATCCAATGAAAACTTACAACATTATTCTAAAAGGAATCGACGCTATAGAATTTCCTAGATCAATCACACGAAATGCAACTGCGTTAATTAAAAAGCTATGCAGGTAAACCTTACTTTACATACAACAATTTATATTCTCGTTATTAGCTATTAGTAGACTATAGATTTTTATATAAATTTATATCTTTGAAAATATGATTTTAAAAAAATAGATACTCAGTAGAAAACTGTTTCACGTACTAAATGTTATAAGAAACACTATAGGATATTTGACATATTCATAGAAAATTTAAGGATAGAACAATGCAGAAAACGCAAGAAATATGCAAAAATTATATAAAATATCGAAATATTTAGTATCTAATAATCGAAAAATACTCTATTTTTTTAATTATATTCATAAAAATAAATTACATAAAAATCTGCAGTCTAGTAATTAATTATCCAATAGAGTTTGAAAACAATTACTCATGTATTTTAAGGGACAATCCTGCGGAACGTCTTGGTTATCAAAAGGGTGGCATTAGTGAAATACAAAAACACAAGTAAGTGTGCCAAAATTTACATTAATTGTGACGCAAAGAATGAGGGAAATTACTTATTAATTATTCTATCTTTTTATTTAGATGGTTCGATGGTTTTAATTGGGAAGGTTTAAGAGCGAGAACTCTCGAACCTCCAATCATGCCCAGAGTTCAAAATGCCACCGATACAACGAACTTCGACGAGTATCCTCCGGATTCAGATCCACCACCTCCTGATGATTTATCCGGCTGGGATAATGATTTTTAATTAATTTTTAATTTATTCGTTCAAATAAATTATCGCTTCAATGAAAGAAAAATGTTAAAAAACATCTTCGAAAGAATTGCAAGATAATTCAAAAGATCGGTGGAGAACTATCAGCATTTGCACTTATTCAACGAGCCAATACTATACAACGCTTAGATGTTTGTTAAAATAACATTGATCATCGAATAACACACTGCAAAGAAAGACAAAATTGGCCTGCGATAAAAGAATTAGGTCGTTGAAAGCTCTTCGAATAGGCTGTTGAAATAATCAATAGATTTGAACGATTCGTTAATAATAGACAGAGATCATTTCCTTTTACCGTATTATCTGAAGTGGTGTATGAATTTTTTTCAAAACGTCGTCAAAAAGATTATTGACGTAAATTAAGCATGCGTTCAATTTAGAAAAATCTTTATGCACACAAGCTCGCGTTCGATAAATACTACAGGACTTGAACGTGGCATCGTGAGACGCGCCACGAATACATCAAGTGCCATACCTAACAAAGGTAAAATATCGAGTATGATACGTGTGTACAGAGCATTCATGTGAACACTATGCACTATGCTCAGTCAGCTAAAATTATAAGAAACATCTTGCCATCAAAGTTATGAAACACACGATTTCTCAGTATGAACCATGTTGGATGCTTGTAACGTCCGATTCATTGTTGTTTGATTTACTTTATAGTTTATTGTAATAATTCTATCCTAATTAATTACGTAAAAACGTGACTCCTGTAAATAATTGACTATAAATAAATAAATATATGAAAATATATATACTTAAAAATCAAATGTATATCTATTATAAATAAAGTTTTATTAAAGCTAGCGCATAGTTGATTATTGTTTATACGTACATTTAGATAAAAAAAAGAAATAAATAAAATATTAAAGTAAAATATCAAAAAGTCCTTTAACAGACCTTCTATTTTATTCATTTCAATAATATTTCTAAACTTGAATCGCACAAAATTTCCTGCTTTTAACACATTCACGATTGGAAAATGTTTAAATTAATTAAACAGTAAAATAAACTAAATGTCATGAAAGAAGTGTATTGAAGTTTAATGAAAGAAATTTGAAGAAATTATACTCACATCCGACATTCGTACCCACCGACGATCACACATTATCACAAATGAGATATATATCTCGTTTGTGACATTATTAACCGTTTGAATCCAGCGCAACGCTCGCGCTCTTCAGATTTCGTGTCGAGAAGACCAACTATATTTGAGCGCGATGTGTAACTGTCGATTCATTTAGATTCCATCGAAGTCAGCACGCCCAACTTTGCTGATACTTGTTTGTCAAATCGTTACTTTTTTTCACACAAACATGTAAGTAATACATATCGTTGTTAATCACTATTATTTTCAATTATTTTTATTCAATAAAAACTAAAAATATTTATAAATTAATGGTACTAATATACAGCGTCGGAACAAAAACAAAAAGAATAAGTCGAGAAAATTGAATTTGAAGATTTAAGGAACACACATGTACAAGACAACTTTCAATGAAATGTATTCAAAGTCTATTTTCTTGTAAATGAAACTAAATGAAAAAAATTTACATTTTTAACCCATTTTTTTTTTTTCATGTAGAATAAATTCTTGTTAATTATTCCTTCCATCTCCAGAATTAGCTAAATTCAAGTGTGCTTGATAAATTTTAAAAGTCGATTTTCTCAAAAACGAAGACTCAAATCAAAAAATTTTATTCTATATTT
>CAJDYZ010009559.1:301004-312623 GCA_903986555.1 Heterotrigona itama | reverse complement strand
TATATATATATATATATATTATATATTATATATATATTATATATATAAGGGGTGTGGGAAGAGAAGTGCGTTCTCTCGCATCGACCTGGAATGCTGCCGTGTTTTGATGTGCCTACTATTGCGCATGAAAAAATTCTCCTGCCCTTGACAATAGCCTATTTACCCGAACCAGGCCGCCTTTATACCGCGCTTACCAGTGATAACAGGGGTTCAACCACCCACCTACGTGTGCATCGCCTGTCCCACTCTCTTTTTCTCTACCTCTACGTATTTCCTCTAAACGTATAAGCAGCAAACGAACGAGCGGCCACGAGCGTGCGCGCGCGCGCACACACGCTTCTGCGTGTATTGTGTACACGTGAAAACGCCCGCGTGTGGCTGTCCTCTGTATCATCGTGTATACAACAGTTTCTTTATATGTTCCTGCCTGCCTGTCTGCTACGTATATACGCACCAATCATTCCTGGTGAACGCAATAAATTGCATTATTCGACGTGATAATAAACAGGCACGCAATTGCCTGATTTTAAGCTCGGATCAACAATTCCTCCAGGTTCTTGTGTAATTCCCCGATCAAAGATATTCGCAGATGCGAAATATGTAAATGCTAGTGAATGACTTGACTGTTCACTTCGTGGATTTTGTGCAATCTCCAGCCCTGGGATACCACGAGGAGCCACGAATCGTGGCGGGCGAAATTAGATGAAACCGCGTGACAGGTGGAATACAAAATCCATCGAGAACCGTAATCACGAAAAGAAATATCATCAACTTTTACGTTTTATCAAGAAATTCAGTTCACGAAGTGTCGTTGATTTCTTCTCGAAGGACCAATCATTCTTTTAATTTTCTAACCTCAGTAAACGTGATTAGTCGACGATACGTATTCGTCTGAATCGCATCAAAGAGACCGATCCATGCGACGCCCTTAGTACACACTGAGTGCACATGCACTGTGGTGGCGTGTTATTGCTTATTTACCCCTGACACGTGCTTCCACCGTTGGCGTGCCTCGAGTACAACGATATCGACGACAACTTTTCCACGACAAAGGCAGCGCGGCGGACACGTTGCTTTGAAAGGAAAGAACAAGAACACGATCGCACGGCTTTTCAAAGGTGTTGTTTTGAATTTATCTTTACGTCGATGACCTCAAATAATAGTGCTGATTGAGATATCTACATATGTGGTGTTTCTGCAGTGAAAAAAAAATCGTTCGGAACTGTGCTTCTTAAAGCGAACTGCTACTCTGACAACGTGGGTGGGAACGTGTATTCTACCACAATGAACTATCGATATAGCGTGTTGGAGTAGATGTGCGTAATGAATTGATTATCCGTAATAATTTATGTACCATATAAATGGTACAATATAACGCGTCAATAGAGAAGGCACAAAACTTTTGGCGACAACGGCCTTTTTCGATCGTCGCTGTGACGATGTCTTCAAGCAGAAATTTAGTCTCCCCCTCAGGAGGTCCTGTTGTTCTCTCCGGACACGTGAAGAAGCTAAAAACTCAGAAGAAGAAATTCTTCGTGCTGCGTGGCGAGGCACCAGGATATCCTGCGTGCCTCGAATATTACGATAGCAAAAAGAAATTTGAAAACAGGCAGCCACCGAAGCGTAGCATTTTGTTGAACAGTTGCTTTAATATTAATAGACGCATGGACACCAAACACAAACATGTTATCGCATTGTACACGAAAGACGAATGCTTTTGCTTGATTCTGGAGAGCGAAAAAGAACTGGACGAATGGCTGAAAGCGATGCTTTTACTTCAGAGCGGAGATGTAGCTGATGGAGAGCAACCTCGGCCTATATTTGGTAATGTGCTATTACGGTTTGAATTAGAATTAGGCCGCGTATTGAAGAAGACGAAAAACATGATTCATACGCCGAGGAACTTTCCAGTTTTAAATAAACATTCGCCATTTATGAATATAAATTTCATTAAAGTGTCATATTTTGAACTTTCAGTTTGTTGTCTTTTCAAATACGTCATTCTGCAATTTTATGGTAAAGAATAACGAGATCAAAGATCAAATTAAGAATTGCACTTACTGTTTAACAAATAAAACACGTTTTTTTTCCTTTTTTTTTTTTGAATATACATATTCATGATTTGATAATTTTATTGCTTGTCAAACTGTTATAGTTACATTTCTTGAGGAACTGTGTAAAATAAAAAATATTCTTCTTTATTTTCGGAAACATATTGTAATAATTTATAAACAATTCTTATAAAGTTTGAATATCTTTTCATTTATGTATAGATACATATATTGCACTATGATGATTATGAATTAAATATAATAATTGTGCTTTATTTACTTCATAATACTATGTTATATATTGTTAATTATGAGGAGGTATAAATATTTTATTTCAGAACATGTATGGCAAGTTACAATGCAGAAAAAAGGATTAGGTGAAAGATACAACATTCATGGCCCTTATAGGCTATGTTTAACTGATCGAACATTACGTTTGGTGAAAATTGGGGCAAAGGATAATTCAGATCCTAGTTTTCCTAGTTTTCTAGATTTTCCGGTAAGCTTTCTATTTTTATAGATGAAATAGTCTGAGAGCATATAAGACTAATGCAAGATTTTTGTTTCATAGCTAACTCGTATCAGAAGATGTGGATATATGGAACGTATCTTTTATATGGAAGTGGGTCGTTCAGCTGTCACTGGTGGTGGTGAATTGTGGATGGAAGCAGAAGACAGTAACATAGCAAATAACATGCATGATGCTATTATGAATTCCATGAGCAATTCAGGACCACGCGAAAGAGTTCATAGTTCTTCTGCTGCTGATGCCAGTGTATTACAATCTAGACATACTGGATCAAGATTCCATAATTCTCCATTAGGTGAGTCATAATTTTAAGTAATTGCATTTATCACTTTATATTTTGATAGAATATCAGTTATGGTTTTTAGCTCAAAAACTGACCTCCAAAGTATATTTTCAGTTATGTAAATACCTTTATGGTGTGTTCATGATATTTTAATGTTCTGGTTTTTTTTTTTAAACACTAAACATTTTATACAGAAGCTTCTTTGTACAGAAATCATCCTACGAATTCCTTTTGCTTCTATGTGTAAGTTATCGAAGACATCGTTTATTTTTTTTTGTTTCTTTTTTTTTTTTTATATATCAAACCATAACTGCACTACATTATGCCTCGAAATATCAGCTGAATCACGAAATGTACAATTGAAAACTCAGCTTTAGAATAACACAAATGGGTTGCGGGTATTACAGAGGAACACAGGACGCACGAGGAGCAGGTGGATGCAGTTCAACAACAGGAGCAGTTTAATCAGACTCAGAGTACCTCTTCTTGCAATACAATCACGGGTCTGTTTTCTGTCATTGCAGTTGTATGCTTCTTTTTCTTATAAAATGTGGGCATCAAAGGGTGATAAACGCGATTTTAGTTCAACATACTTAAATTTGTCGTATAGCCTATTCAAAAGTTTTTATTTGAAATCAATGAATTCTAAAAACACAATTCGTGTTCATTTAAATAAAATTCAAGAAAAATGTATAACTTCTTTCTTATTTTTATTTCATTATTTTACATTAATTTTTTAATTAAAGATTTTGATTAAATTTTCATAGAATAGCCAAATAATTACACAAAAACTGTAATAACTTGTTAATCGAGAAACTTATTGACAAAACCAACGAGACTTTATCGATTACTATGCTCAAAAATGAGTTCCTAGTATTGCACAATATGTTTCAACACCATACATACATATGACGTTCACGGAAATACATATTAACGAGGCCGAATAGAATGAAAACAAATATAGATTGCTTTCTTTAAACAAAATTTCATTCAATTTCTAAAAATTGGTCAACCATGTTCTCTTACTAGATAGAAATCTTTTTGCATTCATGATGTTCTGATACATATAAATCATTATTCCTTCTGATAAAAATCTTTCGAGCAAATCTCAACCTCAACATTATCATTAGCAGGTCGATTAAATTTTTATAAAAAGTATGTGAGAAAAGAAAAGTAATTGTACAACAGTGAGAGCTGTATGGTTTGCAGTCGTTGCTGGTACCGGGGCTGGGACTGCTGGGATTGCCTCGACTAATACCAACTGTGCCACTACCACTAGACGTCGTCATTCGGTAGCGAGTCATCCCCAATCCGTCAATAATTCCCAATCCGTTCATGTTACAACAATTACAACAACTACAACAACAACCACTACTATTACCATCACTACGACCGCTACCGTGACCACCACAACCACAACCGCGACAATTTCCCATCAGAGAACCTTGTCGCTGCCCTTAGCTGCCATTATCAATCAAATACAATCATCCAAAAGATCAGTTTTACGCTGTATGTATTTTTGTTTCGTCATATGATAAATCAGCAAGAGATATTCTTCGTTTCTCTTTCAGTGTCTCTGCCTCGCTATTTCCTGTTTTATTTTCTGCCCCTTCTTGTTTATATACTTCATTCCTTTTTATGGGAATCCAAATTCCCAAGCAAACATGTTCAAAATTGAAATTACTTCATGTTGCGTCATATATAATTTATCTCTCCACGAGATCGTCGTATTGCCGTGGAAATGCAAGCTTCTACTCGCATGTGATTAGTTGCACGATACTTCATAATGAAGTAATACTTCTTTTGTCGTGCGAACAAATTGATGGAATATTTCTTACAGCATTCAGTTTCAATAATATCGTGTTTTCTCGTTTATTTTTCATTACTAGACTGCGGATTTTTATGCATTTTTAAAATTTTGTGAACGCTGAAGAAATGGAACCTAACTAAAATTTGCTTTATTTACTACATATCATAATAAATACTCTACTTTAGATATTTTATATATTTTTATATATTACTACATTTTTATTTTATATATTTTTATATATTATACATTTTTCTGTCTTCCAACTTAACATTCATAAAAATCCACAGTTCATTTATTGTCAATCTCGCCCTATATGTGAAATTGATCTCTTGACTATTTTTTTATTTTTTTCATAACATCTTGCATATGATTTGATATATATATATCTCTAGCTATTCTCATCATTTGGAAATCTTTTTGGCCACTTCATTGCTTGATCTAAAATATATGTTTTAATAATAACAATCTGTATAACTGAATTGCAAAAATACATATATAGATCTATGGAATCATTTGATTATGCAAATGAACTAACCGGTGCTATGCTGGGAAGATGGGTGCTTTATGAATTTCGTTTCTTAGACTGAGTGTTTTATAACATGTCTGATTAATATGTTCCTAGGTACAAATGTGCGTGACAGATGTGACAGTTTACCATCGGGTCGTACCACCAGCGAGAGTCATCCAACAACGGTACAGAGTTATCCTAGGAGTTCTCCTTTTGTACCTCACGTGTTGAGACCGCATTCTGTGTATGTAATGAAAGGAGTATCCTACTCACCACCGATTACTTCGATGCCTATCAGTCCTGCTTCCGGCGCATGTTCTACAGACTCCGCGGGATCATCCCTTTCAATGGATGATGGTGGTGAAAATGTATTAGAAGAGGGTACTGTTTCAAGATACGGCCACTCTTTGACACCTGATGAACCTGTTATTTTAGAAGAGAATGGTGATGATTATGCTCCATGGTCTACATCTCATTCGCATCATAAATATTCACCAAATTTCAAATCGCATTCTCCTTCTCAGGTGGGTCATTGATACGTTTGATAGAATGAGTAAAATATGAATTAATGAAGTTCTATTTATTTTATGAGTAATACTTGTTTATTTGAATATGTTTTGTGTAATCATACGTAGCTTGTATACTTATCTATAAATATGACATTTTTATGTATAAATACAATAATATTATATATATATATATATAGTACATATATATATATATATATTTACGATTCTTGGCATATATTAATAATTTTATTTTAATAAAGTCTAAACTTCTAAAACGAGTAAAAAAAGTATTTTCTCTAAATAATAATCAAGCTATTTTTCTGGTCCTATCATTGTTATTATATTTCCTAGTTATTTATAGGATAATTTGAAATAAAGAATTAAATAATAATAAATTTACTAACGTAATGGATAAATGTGTTTAGGAATTGAAATTTATACTGCATTATTATTGTGAAATATATTGCATCATCTGATGGAGACAGTTAAATGACGAAAATAATAACGCGTACAATTTTGCTTTGTTTATAGCAAAGTTCCTATATAGAAATGTGCAGCCCTTGTGGATCAAGTCCTGGTCGCAGCGGAGCCTACATGCCAATGAATTCAGGAACGGGACATTCGCATTCACGTGGGTCTTCCCTTGTAGAGGAATCAAATACTTTACCGGAAGGTTATGTACCTATGGCACCTGTTGGAAACAACGGGTATGTCGACATGGATCCTTCACATAATCACAATGGCCATTTCTCCGATGATCTGTCCCACGGTGGCAGTAGCTGTTCCGTTACATCTGGAACACCTAGTACAGATTTACGATTTTCTGAGTATCATTTAGATAAAGTAACGAGTTTTCTCCCACCTGGAGAAGATTTACAAGCTAGACCAGCAAGAGCCTATTCTATTGGATCTCGGCCAGAACCTGTA
The DNA here is from genome assembly GCA_903986555.1 of Heterotrigona itama. NCBI lineage: Eukaryota > Metazoa > Arthropoda > Insecta > Hymenoptera > Apidae > Heterotrigona > Heterotrigona itama. The sequence continues at coordinate 306,006 of CAJDYZ010009559.1, read as the reverse complement.
AATAGGCATCGTAAAAATAGGTATAAATGTTAATTCTATTAATTTTATGTAGTATAGGATATTAGAAGAGAATTTTTTATATAAACGTAGCCATTTTATATAAACGCATCGATGCATTAAATAACCATATGTATGTTTTGTTTTTGATAGACTGGATATTACTCAGCAAGAAACTAGTAGAGTGCGAGCGTTCTCTGTAGGTAGCAGATCTAAAAGACCTGAAATCGGAAGATTAGCAAATATAGTCACTGCACCGTTACCAGTTGGTTGTGAAAGCACGACCTCGAATAAGTCGAATTCAGCACCGTTATTGTCGAGCTCTTGGGGACACAATTCCGGTTGTTCTTTAACTTCTGAACGGATGGAGGACCTAATGGAATTGGACTTTACGAAACCTAGTATTTCGACAACCTTTAACTCACCTCCTTCATCTTATTCGCAGTCGCAATCTCAATCACATTCGTATTCTACTGCCACCGATATCAGTTCCTACGTTGATATGTCTCCTGGACAACCGCCATCGTCGACCACTGCCCCATACGTCGATATGACCCGCATAAATAAGGTATTATATATATAGATTGAAATTAATTTATTTATAAATTTTAATATTGTATATAATAACAAAATTTTTGAGGTTGATTTTATTGTAAAACTAATTTGCTTTTCGCCTAATAATTAATTTCACTTTTATATTAATTCTTGGTTGTTCAATCTTCTATTAAATTTTTTTTGCAGATTAATCGTAATAACAATAATAATACAATCACTGCCAATCAGAATCATAGTCACGTACATGTATCGTCCTCTGCTTCTATACATAAACCTGTAATTACTACTTTGAAGCCAGTGGAAGAAGCAGAAGGACCATACATGAGAATGGATGGTATAATGGAGGATTGGTCACAATCCGATACAAGCCCTAAACAAATTTCCTCGCCTATGCAAGAGGAATGTGTGCAATCAAATGGACCGCCAGGTAAAAGATAGATTTGCTTGACAATCTTTAAATGAATATGCGTTAATTAATTAACTATTTCACAGCTTTTTAAAAATATAAAAATGATTTTGTTTTCTATATTTAATTATTTTCAACAACAGCGTGTGTAAATCACTCACTGAAATATTTGTTCAAAATATATGTCTTTAATAAATTTAATTATACACATATATCTAACATGTAGATGTGATTTATGTCTTAGGAGCTACGAGAACAGCACCGGTCGATCTTCCACGGCGACCACCTGCCGACTATGTTGATATGAGTTTCAAATCAAGAACAAGCTTAGAGCAAGACTACATAAATATGAATATGAGCAGTCGAAACAGTCGTAAACCAATAGCAACACGAACTGGTAGTCGAAAAGAAAAGTCACGTTCGCAGCCAATTGCGATCCAAGCGGGAAATAAACCTATAAAAACGCCTAGTTTCTTACCTCTAAACGGAAGTCCGGAATCAGAAAGTTTAGCAAGTACACCCGCGACACCGCCACGAGCAACTCCAACAGGTTCCTCAGCGACTATTTTTCCTTTTTCCTTAAACAGTCCACAATCACCAGAGAAATCATTTACTCATCAAAAAAATACTGACGAATCTTCACAACTGAATATGACTTCTAAACGTAGTACGATTGCGAAAACTACGAATAGTAGTAGAGTGAGCACGGTCAATTCTATTTTTGTAACGGAGGCGAATAACACTTTGCCGAAAGTAATTAATGATAGACCGTCTAGTCCTACAAGGAAGGATAGTCAAGTTAGCCGCGTAATATCAAACAACTCGTTGACCTCGCAAGATAGTACGTTGAACACTGTAACAAAAAAGTTTTCTGATTTAAACGTATCATCGAAGCCACGTTTGATCACTGCATCTCCAAACACCAGTCCGACGTTATCTGGTTTTAAACCAACCATCGAAAAACAACCTACGTCGCCCAAAATACCAGATGAAACGCCAACACCTACACCTACCGCTATGCCAAGTCCGTTAGAAAAGGAGAATTTCGATAAAGTGCAACTTGATACGGAAATTTTGCACTACGCTAGTCTAGATCTTCCTGAGGTTGTTAACGCCGTACCTATTTCGTCAGCGTCCCAAGAAGGCTTCAATTATGCTAAAATTGATTTCGCTAAACTTAAATAAAACTGAACGGCCATTATTCGAAATAGACGAATGGCGGCATCAATATTATATGTATATGCATCACGTGTCGTAAAATGGTATATCGATTTTCTTCATTGACGAATATCAACAGGACAATCGATCGTTCTAACATTGGTCGAGCTGAATTGATTAGAAAACTTCAGTTTTTAATTGAATCAGGGGTGCTGGATGTAAAGTATAAGTAGACAAGCTTTGTTTCTTTATTCTTAAATTTTAAATTGAAATCATTTTATTCATTGTACGTTTCTGGCTCTGCCAAAAAGGCAAAGGATACAATTTGTATACAATTTGTAGTCTTTTTATTGAGCATAACAATTATGGAGAATATTGTTGTAAGTTAATCTCTTTTCGAGCTTAAGTATTATTACCTTCCATTACTCTATGATTTTTGAAACGTATAAATTATTTTCCCCGTTTTTCCATTTTTCTTATTCTTTTTTTTTTTATATGAATTATTTTTCCAATGAAAAAACATTGATATTAAGAATGAAATTGAAATTTTATCGCGTTCTACTTGCTCTGGAAGCAAACGTTATAAGTAGTATTTTATGTTGTAAAAATAGACATAGTTGTCAATTTAGAAAAAAAAAGAAAAGAAAAGAATGGTATTCATCGATTGTTTTAAATCTATTTTTAAATTTTATGATTAATCTGATGTTATTACTGATCATGTTAAGTTTTGTAAATTTGATTGATCTTAAATTTGCAACGATAATACTAGTAGAAGCATGAATATTAATTGCGAGCAAACAGATATGGCGTTATTTTCTCAGCACGAGGAACAGGCTATATGCTCGCCAATGTTGGATCGATGCAAAATTACTGAAACTGTATATTTCAGACAGGTGTTCGTCGTTTACGATGAATATATATTATACATATTACCACGCTTTTTCATATGAATTATCAACTACCGAAATGCTGTTTCACACAATATTTTCACATTCTTGTACATTTAAATATGAATGTGTGCGCTGCGCATGTTCCTACATGTTCATTCAGACATATACACATACTTATAATACGCATTTACAGGGTATTCTGTAAAAGATGGTACAACTGGAAAGAGAGATGATTGGTTGTGTAAAAATAAATTAAAGACCAGTCGTAATGAGATGTTGTTGCTAAAAAGTAGAAAGAAAAAAAAAAAAATGTTTCTTATACTACTGATGTTTTATGAGTTCGATTTTAATGACATACTCCTCCTCGCATATAATTTAAAGGTAGTCCGAATATAAAATATATGATGTATATACATATGCATTGTCTAAATAATGCTATAAATATATACATATGTGAAAATATGTATGTATTATATATAATATAATATATATCGATATATAGAAATATGTTCATATATATTATATATATCACGTTATATAATATACGTAGGTATATTAATAATGATTAAAGCAGTATATTGCTGTTCTTCATTATGCGACTCTTATACGTGTGTATATGTATATATATATATAAAATAATTCCCTCGAATGCTCCTCCGAAGGTTAACGAGATAAAGAAAAATGACATGTTGAGTGTATTATTGTATAATAATGTTATTGTAACGTGTACATTATTCGATTTAAGATTATTATTTGACTGACACTAGTTGAAGTAAGTTTTTATTTTTTAAAAAAATCGAAGCATACGCGAAATCTTTTTTTTGTTGCAGATTAACATAATGTCCGTCCAGTTGAAATAGATCGCGTTGTAATAACTTTTTAGTTTTCTGATGAAAGAAGTTCCGTTTGATTTAAGAATTAACATGTAAATATAGAATCTTTCGCAAATTATAAACCTGAAAATTGTATTGTTTTTTGTTCGTAGATTTTTATATTTCTTTTTCTTTTTCGTTTAATGAAATTCTTAAAATAATTAAATATTTGTATAAAAGACAGAAAAATCAAAATACGAATCGAATTTTTTCTTTAATCTTTAAACGAGTTCATTCACATACGTTTGAATGAGAAATTTTTATTTTTTGTATTAAAAACGGTTTTATTTTTTATTAGAGAAAATTACATCTTTTCTTTTTCATGAAAATTAATTTGTCAATTAATTATTTAAATAATCACATATGGTTCGTAGTATTATACTTTAAGTTGAAAATAATAATTTTACAAGTATTATCTATATGTAATTATCTTATAGGCTACATATGTAGGCTATATATGTAATTATCTTATAGGCTTTTCACAGTAGGATCTTTTTGATATACTTATTTTATTTATTTCAGTTCTTAAGAATTTTTAATATTTATTGTCAGTTGGTTTGCCGAATTTTATTTCAATAATCAAATAAATTCACTGACAAGACATATAAATTATATCAACAAAACAAATCTGATCATCATATCTGATATATATATTTTTAAAGTTTTTATATTTATATTTATAATTTTAAAGTCTCGTTTTTATTTTCAATAATTTGATGTTAATTTAAAGAGGGATTTGTCAATCAAATTGAATGGCTTTATAATGTTCTAGTGCTAAAATTGGGAAGTGTTAATTTCCTAATATATGTAGGTGTACATTACAACTTACTAATGTTGGCTTAAATGTACATATAAAATTTAAATATAATATCTAATAATAAGTATTTTATTGATACGTCAAATATTTATTTTAATATCAAATAATTTAGACTTAAGAGAATTGACTGTTTTTCTTTTTTAATATGTGATAAAAGTAATATATATCCATTGTGTAAAAATCTTAAGTTTCTTACGATTATAAATCATGTTAGTATAATGTTTTTCAAGTTAAGATTTCTCAAACATTAAGATTTACTTTTAAATCTTGTTCATTTTTAGTGAATTGAAATTTTTATTTGCCGTCA
>CAJDYZ010009559.1:270680-284957 GCA_903986555.1 Heterotrigona itama | reverse complement strand
TATATATATATATATATATATATATATATATATATATATATTTATATTTAAAAAAACGATTACAGGAACATTATGGAAGTTAAAGGAAAAAAACTAAGATGCGCCAATTATACATATTCAACTTATTACGATATCTTACTATTATCGCTCTACTCTTTCATGTATTATAATATCTATGGCTTCTAGTTTGCCTAAAATGGAACTTGTTTCATATCAGCTAACTGAATAATAAAATTGATTGGAAACTTACATGATCGATAATCATGTACGGATAGACGATTAATCAAATTGAATTATTCGTAGGTAATTTGATTGTCAAATTAAAAACATTTTAACAGATACTTATACTTTTCGTTCATTGTCCAACACCTCGGACGTTTCTTGGTTTGTCATTACAAAAAGGAAGGACCCACCTATCCTAATATTCACAGCAAACACATGTATTACAAACACACCGGGTGAGTATAGAAGTCACGACGAACTTTCTCTATACGTGGAAACAGTTTTGTCACGAATGTAGAGCGAATTACGTGCCAGCAGGGCTAAAAGGGGGATGAGCGTGTATGTTTACAGGAACTGTTAGGATTCTATGCGTTTGAAGTAGCCTTCCTGCAGCGTTCCCCTTATTTCTGCCAAATTGGCTTGTCCTCGTCGTCACGGACGCGTCAAGGTACTTAACTGCAGGTAAACATACCCTAAATCACGAGCCAGGGATGAAAAACGGGGGTCGACCTTACTTCTCGTAAAATTGCACTTGCAAGCTTCTTCTTACGCTCTTACATAGGTTGCTTGCTTCTGTGCAAGCACGTTCATTGTATCGTTACACTATGTTCTTGCTATTACGATACAGATATACCGTGATACCTTAAATGCTTCTTAATTTAGTGACAAACAGAAATTTTGTTTTTTCTTCCCCTTAGTCGAGGTTTATTCGATTGGCCATTTAGTCGGTGTGCCTGTACGAACAGAAAAAATTTTCACTTGTTTCGAAAAGTTTTTGGAAGGATGGAAATATTTGGCGATGGTATGAAAGCTTGATTCGATTAGTGAAATTTTTTTTTTTGTTCAAAATTTGAAACCATAAAGTTACGTGTGGAAGATACCGCCCATACGAACATTTATGATAATATTATTAGAATTCTAATGACTAAATTCCATCAATTTTATGGCACTAATTTTGAATGAGAAGTGACTTACATCGATTGAGTCTTAAATCTTTGTCGAGTTTCCAATTAGCTAATTTTTTAGAGTGTGGTGGAAAACCATACCCCACTGTTTAATAATTAAAACAGAATTATTTTATCAAAAAAAGATTTCCGTGCATGTAGGATCATCCAAAATGTGCTTCGAAACGTTAATCAGCACACGAGAAAGTTTCACGAAAGTTTCATTTGTGGGATTCAAAAATCTGTGAAACCAAAAGGTAGAGAACTTAAAGTTTAAATACTTAATTTATTTAATTTAATAATTTAAACATTTTCGTATCTTTCGTAGCTTTTAAATAAAACGATTTGAAAGAGAATAAATATACATCATATGCAGTGCTATGTTAGAATAAAATTTATTATAAAAATTATTATAAATTTACAATGAATTATTATCATTTATTATGAAGAAAGTTAAGAAGCACAAAAAATATCTTTTACATATTTAATTTCCAATGCTTAAATCTACGTAACTCTTGACTTGTATTATATATGGAATCTATTAAATTTTTAATGATCAACAAATTTCAATTCTATCTCTCTTTTTAATTGGTATGTCTGGTAAAAATAAGCTTTAACCTTCTTGTAATCAATAATTTTTAAAATCAAGCAATATTAACAGTCTGTACATTTCTTTACATTATTTTCATGTAAAACTTTTTAGAACTATATCAGCATATGTTCGTTTTATTTGATATAACTTACAGAATACGGAGGATATTCGCGATCAAACGTAAGCTCGTTACATTTTCGTTCACTTTTTGTTATTTAGGGATCCGATCCGCAATCGGTGCAACGACGTACGTTTGTGAGAACCTGTTACCGCCCCCAAATGTAGACAAGCTGATTGCCGCCGAATTGATTAAGGAACAATACATTTTACGAATGGTTTCGTTGACATGTCGATCGCCGAACTTTCGCTGCGCATGTACGAGATACGTGGGTGGAGCTCGAGTAGGCGTCGCGACGCCGGTGGCCGGGCTTCCATAGGTACCTATACAAGGGGTGGAAAGATCGATTCAGATATTTTCAAGGAGAAACGGCTACCATTGCTGTCAGCTTCCATCTTTCGTTCATGATACGAGATATTCGAATTTCCACGTAGCCTCTGAAGCATTAGGTATGATTTTTGTACATTATTATTTTACTGCCCTTTTATCTTATTTTGGATCTGAATTCATCGGCTCTCTCATTTTTTCAATTTAATTTGTCCAGTTTTTTTAATAGAACGAGAAGATGAATAGTTAAATTCTTTTCATTAACATCAACTGAATCTGTTTAAATTAAATTTTTACTTGATCAGGCCAATCTTACTCTCGTGTACTTATTTGCGACAGAATAATATCACTTTTTGTAATGTGTCGAGTTAATTCGACGTACAGATGAGAACTGAATTATGAAACGTCGTTCAAACAAACGTGATGCTATTAATATGAAATAAAATAGAATGTCGCGAATTTTATAGAAATCTTATAGAAGTTTTATATATAACTACATATAATTGCATGTACTTAATTTTTTTATTTCTTCTAAGTAAATTTTGAAATCAATTAGTTCAATCAATATTATAAATATTCCACATAAATTTATACGAATATCATATGCCAATTCATATTTTTAAGGATATTTACAAGGATTATATATCTACTAAGTAATATCATCAGAAGTGTTATATTCTGGATGTTTTATACATTTTTTTTTTATATTACATCCATTTTATCTAATATCTGCACTTTTACATTTTCTACAAATGCTAATAAGTACTTCGTTCCCTTTAAATTACACAAAATTATAGGATTTAGACGATGCACTAACGAACAATTAATCTATAGCAGCGATATTGAAAAACTGAATTTGATGATATAAATTAATTGGATAAAAAAATCGCATTAACGCAACTGTAGTTATTAACGCCATTGCGATCTTCAAGTTCCACAGAATGCACAACTTTAGCTTATAAGTTACAGACATTCAATAATGATATTACATTAATCGTGCCAGAGAATCCAAACTATGTTGAAGTGTTCACATAGAAACCCACGGAAACTTCGATTATCCAGAAAAAAATCAAATCCACGTTCGTTCGACAGCAATTACCCCACACTCGATTTCGGAATGTTCTCTCTCTCTTTCTCTCTCTCTCTCTCTCTGTTTTTTTCCCCCGTTCGATTCGGACGGGTATTCGGAAACGTCGGTGTGTGAGTTGGAGCGTAAATCAAAGGGAGGACCACCGGGATCGGAATTTTCCTACTGGCTGGAAAGGTCGAGGCTCCGCCAACAGCTTGAACGCGTAGGTAAATCGACTTGGAGCGAGAGCTGTGCGCGTGTAGGTCGCGTGTTCACCGGTAAACGAGAAGGGGTGCAAGCCTCGGGGGTCGGAGGCTAGGGGTTGAAGCCATTACCGTCACAAAGCTACCACCAGATTGCCGTCGGGGCTTTCCGTTGCCTCTCCTCCTCTATCCGAAGCGCTCTCCTCTCCGCGTTTCTCTCCTTCTCGCTCGGTTCGTTCGTATTCATGATTTAAATTCAATTGCCTTTTATCTGCCATCCTAAGCCCCGCAGTCGTTGATGATGGAATCGCTGAGATCAGAGAATCCGGTACACTTCTCTGCCTCTTCGCTACGGAGAATTTTTCTCTTTCCGTGTCTCTAGTTTTTCTTCTTTTTTTTTTTGCTTTTTCCTTGTGCAGCTGCACCGTAGTCCTCTGGAATTTTACACTCGTACAAGATGTTCCACAACCGATGGTACAACCGAGTAGAAGGTGATCCTGCGTGGGAAAAAAATGAGTTGATAAGGAAGAATAAAATTTGTAAGATGTCCCGTTTTCGAGAAAATCGAGTTTGAAAATTCATCGAGTACACATGTACTTTCCAGTGAAATAGGGACAATTTTTCGGTGAAATATGTTCAAAGTCTGTTTTCTTGAAAATGACGACTTGAACGAAAAAATTTTATTCCACATCTTTGCACGTAGAAAAATTCAAGTATGTTTAATTAATAAATTTTTAAACTCGATCTTTTTAAAAACGAAGACTTTGGTGAGAAAAATTTATTCTTCCTTTTCAATTCACCACCCATTATCCATTATACTAGTTATGAAACATCCTCTATATTTCTCCTTTATTTTTAATTCTAATTTTAATGTCTATTCGGAGCTCTTTGATTTTGAATAAGATGCCTTTCTTTTCCAATTGTATATGTAGACATATTACACATTATGGGATGTCTATTTTATTTATTTCAAATGTTTCTTTTGTAAGTATAGATTTATTTCAGGAAAAGATAAAATTTTACCATCTTTTACACGCAAAACAATGATGTAGATATATTCTTAACATTCGTTTTGATTTTTGCGTAAACACAGGTGTTACGAACATTTTTAAATACAATAAGATAAAAAACACTTATACCTAATGTGCTAATTATATCAAAGTAGCATAACTATATATTATATATTTATTATCGGAAATTTATAATAAAGAATTTTTATTATGTTATGTTTGTTATATAAAAGAAAGATACTAAAATCTCATTAATATTCTATAGACTTGATTATCGTAATTTTGAGAAATTCATATAAAAAAAAGTTACAAGATATTTATTGACAGATATGAATTTGAAGCATGCAATAATATAAATATAAGCGTTAAAGATGGTTCCATTGTATATTGATATAATGCATTGTGCTTGTTGAAATACTATTTTTATCTCTACGAAATACTTTTATACATATTTTTGAATTTCGTTCCAATTTCAGGCCTCTCTATGTTGATGTAATTCCAAAATGCTTTCATAGAAATTCCTAGCAATTGCACACAGTTCGGCACAAAGTTCTAAACAAAAGAGATGAGAGAAAGTTTTAAGCGAAACAGGATCTTTGTATGTCTTAAGCTGTTACATGATAAACATCTGTTGCTGACCATACTTCGTCTCGAATAATTGTCAATTCGCAGGGCAGCAAGTTTCTAGTCGTAGGCAAGATGGCAGAGAACCGTGGTTACAAACGGACCTGCACGGTAGTTGCTCCCTGACTTTGGAAGGTGCCATCCGAGGATCGAATCGATGAATTTCTCGAAGGGCTCCGTCGGATGGGTATTGTGACGGCACTAAACAGATTCGTCAACGCCACGCGACCGTGTCCCTGAGCTCCAGGGCCAGAGGAAACTGTCCTCGAGATCCTTGGATGAACGATGCCACTCGTTCGAGTATCTTCGCCGTTCGCGTGTCAAGAATTTTTCACGAAGAACGACAAAATTGGCCGATCCATAATACGATTCAATATACCATAGTCTGTTGTCTTCTTAAGATGTTCTTCTTTTCAGACGGAAAAGATTCGAGCGTTTTCTTTTATTGAAAATATTGCTATAGAAATATAGGAATCACGAAAACGTATTTATGTTAGGTTCTTGTAAATTAAATGATGAATTTTGTAGTAAAAGTTTCAGCGTTTGCAACTTCCTTGGAAATAATGTTCATCAAGTTTTGACTCGGCAGATTCGATACGTTTTGACCACTGTAAAACTATAATTATTACAATTGGCCATTCAAGAACGATGCTTGATGTTGATGATCAAATTTTTTTAACAATTTCGTGAATAATAATAATTAGACAGGTTAGATAGTAATTTTTGTAACTTTAAACAATGGGAGTTGAAATAACTAAGATAAATTAAGATAAAGATTCCTAAAGGGTTGAAATCTCTAATCGATCGTTGTTAACAGATTCTAATCGAAATTTTTCGATTGGAAGAATGGCAAATTTAGTATTACAATTGTATATTCATAAGATGAAATATTTTATACTACAAACAACGTTCACTTTATTTAGTCGAATTTTCAAAAAGTGCATTGAATTTCAATGTTTCGTTTTAATACATAGCCCTATATTTATGATTAACATGTTTGATTCTCGCAACGAAACAAATATCATTTAACAGCAAATTATGAATGATTTGATAAATTCGTTTATATGCAATCTAATAATTCTGTCTAATCATACAACATAAATAATGACATTATAAATACATTTCATCATGCAATTAGATCTTCAATTTTGAAATAAACAAAAATGACTACTTATTGATTATTATATATGTAAACAGTTTCGTTGTACCATGCACATACATGGTTTGACTTAGGATTGCTAGTTTTTTTTTTATTTTAAAAAAGTCAAGGCATAACCGAGATTTTTTTCTTTTTGTTGCAGATGATACATCGTTACACAATAAAGATCTTCAACTTTAACGCTTCAATCTCCATAGCGGAGAAACATCGCGCAAGGCAGTATCTTTCTCATCGAAGTCCTGCGAGAGGCAACACGCGCCCATTCAGCAGGAACGAGAAGAGAGAAATAAAAGTAGGAAAAGACTGCCAGTCCGTCCTTGAAGCCACGCGCCCAGGAAGATGTTTTATGGGCCCTATAATGGGGTCCAGAGGTAGCCATTCCCGTTTCTTCATGTTCCGGTACCCTCGTCCCTCTCCCTTTCGTCGTTTCTTCTCGTCCTTGTTGTATCTCCGACACCTCGGCTCGCTTCTTCTTTGCTTTCTCAGCCCAGGGATCGTCGCAGTAAGAGCAAGGAGCCGAAAAAAAAAAAAGAATGGATAATAGAATGGAAAAGGGCGAAGAGTAGCAACAGCCCCGGAAACTTTCATATTTACGAGGTCATCGGGTGACCGTTTACGACACTACAATTGCTGTTTGCGAGATTACTTATTTTCATTAAAATGGTTGCCGGTGGGTGGTATCTTTCGTCAAGGCAGTGGACACTCCAAGGCCGTTAGAGTCTGGCAAGGTAACAGCGTGTACCAACCTTTGTTTCTTCGCTTTACTTTGACGTTCATGCCGTCTCATCAGGCTTGGATACATTTTTATTTGAAATTAAATCTCAACTACAAGTAGGCTTTATCTAGGATTCTATATATAACCAATAACGGTGAAAAATGATTGGTAATTTAAATTGCTATAACAGTGTAAAAGAGAATCATAGAACAATCCATTTGATTCTATTTTCCAAAGGATCTCTATATTTTGACAATCCTGAGTTCGTTCTTTTCAATGATTTCTGGTTTATGATCACGATTTATTTGTGTTAACTGAAGCCAACTTCTTTTTACATCTTTTTTTATATACAGCAGGATATGTAACAAAAAATATGTAAAAGATAGAGCTGTTTCTCTCTGCCTTCAGTTTATAGGAGAAATATCACGATGTGACTACTAATCATTGTGATTAATCATGCTCTTTTTTAATACGAAAGAAAGTTTGAATCTTAAAATAATTCGAAACATATTGTTTTTCTATTTTTCAATCACTGTTCCAATTTAACTTACCTTTTGATGCCAAAAAGATTCAGTAAAAAATTAATACCTACAATGAAGGAGTAAAAATAATTAAACTTCCAAATTCTTTTGTTAGCAATAAATAGATTAAATTTCTGTTCAATTAAGTATTACCTAGTCTCAGATATAGATGTTCAATTTCACATCGTGATCTTATGGACATTTTATGGACATTTCATAAGGAAAATACATAATACCAAATTATACGAACACAATGCTATATATTCTTTTCCAGAAACCTATTGTCAAGAGTTTGAATTTTGAAACAATTCAGAGCACACATTTTAACAATTTGAGAAAATACCAAGATGTAACTATCAGAATCTACCGTGCATTCATTTTCAGCGCGAAAATCTGTCAGTTGGAGTCTCAGTTTTCGGAAAACGCATCGTCAGTTCTAGTTTTTAACAATTTGAGCAACACCACAATGTGGCTACTGACCATCAGAATCTATCGTGTATTCAACGAATGTTTCTGCAGCGTCGTATTTTACCGGAGCGGCGAGTGACATGCTCCAGATATGCAGCGAGTACACATGTGTGTCTTTAACCTTTCTATTCCACTGCAAAAGCTTTGGTTCTTTCGTCGAATTTGAAAGACGTTTTTGCTGAAGAAAATGCACTTCTGAAATCGGTTGCGTATGTTATTTCAGAATAACAACTAGGGGATCAGTTGACCCGGTTTTTCGTTGAAGTATTTATATTTCAATTATGGATTGTGTTTCTTCTGTTATCTTTCTTGAGAGTTATTATTTTTTTTTTATGCTGTCTCTTTACGACGAAATTTTTATAATACTATTAACCCCTAAGTACTATAGATCGGTGCCTACAAGATCGCTGCCAATTATTTTTCATTTCTGTTTTATTTTATATTTTTGTCGTGCGATAAGAAGTAAAAATAATAAAATTTTGTTGAAAATTGAACTTGTAACGAAAAAATTTTATTCTACATTTTTTCTTACTTTATTTACATACCTTTTAGCTAACAAATTTTTGAACATGAAAACGTTTATCCCAAAACGAAGTTTTAAATTAAAAAAATTTTTTTCAACTTACCTTTGCATGTAGACTCACCACAAAAATAATTGAATTTGATATTTATTCGAGACTTGAATGTACCTATATAAAATGCAATAAATACATATTAATAGGCTGTAAGACTTTCTATAGTAATTGTATAAGTTTCAATATCTGTAGCACTTATATGTATAATATTCGCTATTGTTTAATTTTCTACTTCAACCATTGTTGAAGTTTGAAATTTTTTACTATCAACATATAAAGTAAGAACAATAGATATTTACTTGTCATTTAAATATACGTAATATGTAATAAATGTTAGCTATTTATAAGACGTTCTATATTAGTTTTAATCTCTATTATACTGAAGAATTAACTATTAAATTAATAATTAAATATTAGATAGAGATGCGTGGTTAGTATGTTAATATTTAAATACAGAGATAAAATTCTGTCAAGACTTTTACATTTACGAATTAAAATTTTACGAATTAAGCCATTACATTCATACAATGATTTCGTTTATCTCGAATTGTATGAATCTATACTGATTCGTATTCATCGTCGCACGTATGTATACGTATATGAGAGTAACGTTGGAATTATCTTTCTCTTATTTATAAACAGCGTACCATGAGATTCAACAGATTCTATCGATGAGTGGCTCGATTCAGTCATTAAACTCTCAGTCAAAATCGTTGAATAACTGAAAGCAGACATTATTCAGAAGCAACGTTCCAGCTAATGGTGGACGTAAAGCTTTTAACACATCCGAGCGATTGCTGTGATATTTTTTTCCGGCGAAACACTGATAAAAAAAAAAAAAAAAAAAAAAAAAACCACTGTGCGCCACTTCGAATGATCCCGTTCATTTCTATCATCGAATTGTAACATTATAAGTTATACACTGGTAAGTATTAATTTTTGAAAAATGCGACGAAGAAATTAGTTATTAAATTATGGCAACGAAATAGCAACAGTGCTAGTCAGTAAAATTGGTACAAAAATACGAATCGAGTAAAAGTACCAGAAATTGATTATTACAATATTATCAGTAATAATGAAATTGTTGTATTAATAAAATTCAAATTAGTAGAAAAATGTAAGTCGAATAAAAAAAAGAAAATAGAATAATAAAGCCTTCCTTGTGTGTATTTTAACATTTGAATATCATAGTATTAAAACAAAATGTTTATTAATAACTAGAAGCTCATCTGCTATTAGAAAACACTCTGCTCTAATAAACATTTGAATATTAAAAATTATTAAAAGGTAGTATTTCAAATAATATCCAAAAAAAATATCTGATATAATAATAAAAATGTATTGTTTTATATGATAATTCTTATAGTTTTATATATATATATATATATATATATATATATATATATAATATTTTTTTATACGCACTGAGATTGCTGAGATTGTAAAATATTTTTATAAATGATGAGATTGCTATACGGAACACCACAATAGATTGTAAAAGTTTAAACATTTATGAAAAATTCGGAGGTGCTCGAATCAGAGTTGGACATTATTATAATAAATATTTAATTATTTAATTTTATTTATTTGAAATAATTATTTGAATATATTTTCTTTAGTTGAATATTTCAATTGGATAGTTACTCATTCGAATGGATTTCTCGAAATATAATGCAAATAATTATTATTTTTGTTTTAAACTTTGTACATGTTTTCATGTATGGATATGTTCAGTCACAAGTGTGTAACATTTGAAAAAAGTTTATTGCAGAAAGCCAATATAAGAAGAATTGCCCAATGTAAAATATGAGAATGATTACTTCCTATATTAAACATCTTCTTTTATGTATAACGTAACATAATTAAATAAACATACTAATGAGATTCTTATTTGAATAAATCTTGATCTACAATACACTATACAAATTATAATGCTATAATCTAAATTACAATTATAAATACAATTGTCAATTTATGTAGTACAACGAAGTTCTTTGCTTTCGAGTTGCAGATGAATTTCCTCCTCGTAGCAGCGAAATGTAACAAGTCGAGAGCAAACATTGCAAAGAAATCAACAATATTTGCAAAAGGCGGAATCATTGAAGAAGGGACCGGAAGCACGTTCGCCGTTCAATCGTCGTTATCAATTATCACCGCCTTTTCTTTGCTCTTTCCTCCAGGCGGATCAGCGACGTCAGCGTTAAGATGACTAATTTTTTTCTTTTTTATTAGTTTATTGCAGAAATACAGTTCAGTGGAAGTGAGGAGTTACGTACAACACTGCGCACGGTTTGTCAGTACACAGACGTTTGACCTGCAAAGATAGAAAACCGGTCAGCTCCGAGTATCGAGGGAATCTTATCGCTGTGCAAAGCGCGCGACGAGGAGCACGATGTGGCGGAGTCGTCGTTCGGCACTTTGATGTGGGTGTGCACGCGCGATATTGCGGCAACACGGATTCCTGGAAACCGTTTCGACGAAAAACTGGCCCGACGATCCTTTATTTCCTTAGATAACCGATAATCGGCTCTGTCGGCACCGATGATGTCACAGCTCCCGTTCTGTTCACGATTTTGGCTCGACACTGTGTGTGTCTGCTTGCTAGGATAAACGAACGTGTGCTAAATTTCATTCTGAAGTTCTTAGTTTCTGTTCTAAAGGATACAATGTATAAATAGATGTAAAGGATTATAAAGGCTGGAAACGTTAAAAATTATTGATTAGAAGAAGATGAAACTTGCCCACCAGAGCCAACAATTAATCAAGAAAGTTTATTACTTGAAATTTAGTATCATTAGAAATCTAATAGATTTCACGTCTGATGTAGCACTGTAGTTCTTCCGAAACCTTCTACAAGAACTTCATTTATTTATGAAAGAAAAAGATTATTAGTTAATTATAGTTATTAACTCCAATTTGAAGTAATAATCAATGAAAATAAGTCATTTAATAATTTTATAATACCTAGAGTACTGATATAATGCAATAATAAAGCAATAAATATTTTCGAAATGTAGATTATATGGATATGTAATTTTTAAGCAGAGATCGAATGAAACGAACGATTATTTACTGAACTTTTGTCTTTCAAGCTAATTCTGCACGTTAGCAATTTAATTTTATTGTCAGTTTCAACGATTATTTTATATTTGATTATTAGAGATTTCCAGGTTTGATTTTTGATAATCAAATACAAAATAATTTTAATAAAACCAGTGTAATAAAATTAAATCTTTTACGCACACTTTGATGTTAAGTTGAAACTTTTATTTACAAAAATCAGCAGTTTCAATTCGATCCCTGTAACTAATAATTCGTTCGCCAAAAATTTACTAAAAATTGTCGTTCCCATCAACTTTTCGTCAGAAACTGCTTTCTGATAGGAAGAGAACTATTTCGATCCAAATTTTCATGTAACAACAAAGATAAATCATTTTCTATTGCTTCCTTATCACATCCTAGGTGGCTTTTATCTTCTTTTTTGTTGAACCAACCGCAAGCTAATTCAATCCGCGAGATAGTCGATTGGTCTTGCTTTATACCTACTACAGAAAGAAAAAAGAATATGCAAACAGGCGCGCCTGTCGTTCTTGCTTTTATCGAACTCCTTGTATATGTCATTGCCTCGTAGCAGAACCTAGATTTATTGACGCCATAATGGCAATATGTCGCTTATGTTTAAAACGGGTGAAAGCTGGATTAAGTAAATCTTGCTCATTTCAGAAGTAGGAAATTTACTATACTGAATGCAAGGAAAATCTCAAGATCTTTTCATATGAAACGCATACCAACCCTTTGCACTCGGGCTTTTTCTCAACTACAGCAACTTTGACAGTGTCTGGAAGTGTAAGGGTTAATATTAACGATGGATAATCTCTGCTTCGCTAAAAATTGGAAATTTAATATTTAATATTTCACGGATCGCAAAAAACGTAGTATTAAATGTTTAGATATATTAATAAAAGAAATTTTAATTTATGCAGGGTAGGATTTATCATGGGACAGCACGACTATGTTGAAATTTTGATACTTGGCAGTTTTTGACTGCAATTTTTTACACGTTAGTTATTTGGTGGATTGCAGATAAACAATTGAATTGCTCGTCATTGTTTTAGTACAGTGTGTTAATGTACAATATGTTGATTTATTAAGAGAATAGATTATTCTGCATCGTTTAAAAATAGATAAAGCTTGCAAATTTTTTAAATTGGTAATTATTAAAAGAAAAGTTCCAATGTTTTCGAGATAGATAAATGTGATTTTCACTTTTACATTTCAATTTTCTTGAAGTGAAAATGTTAGAGAATGATGAAATTACTCACTGTTTAAGAATTTTGTTTCACAGAACATCAATTGCTGATTATTATAGTAAAGAACTAAAAGTAAAAGATTTTTATTAATTTATAAATAAAAATATATTATCTAAAATGTAATGTACGGATTTTTGAGAAATTTGTTTTTGAAACACAGGAATGGTGATATGGTAAAGACAAAAGTGTCCTCCTCGATGAAAATTAACTTTAAACGATGCATAAATAATTAAATAATTGAAATATCGACAAAAATCGTGTGCTACACTTTTGTTTGTAAATTAATAGAAATTTCTTACCTTAGATGTTCCAATTCTTTATA
The DNA here is from genome assembly GCA_903986555.1 of Heterotrigona itama. NCBI lineage: Eukaryota > Metazoa > Arthropoda > Insecta > Hymenoptera > Apidae > Heterotrigona > Heterotrigona itama. The sequence goes on along the minus strand of CAJDYZ010009559.1, from coordinate 271,778 downwards.
ACGAAAAGAAATTTTCGAAACTATCGAATGATTTTATGATCTTGTGAAAACCTTAATTTAAAAAGAAATAGAAATATAAAAATGAAGGTCACATTATATAATTCGAAAGCGTTGGAATTTTCAAAATTTTATCTTCTTCTTCAGGATAGTTTGCAATCATGTGCAATTTAGGTCGTTCAAGCCTCACAAACAGACGAAGTTTCACTGGTGAATTTTTCGAAGCAAAGAATTTTCATGGACTATGCACCGACAGCATGATTCTTTATCACCTCATCATAAAATTCGTAGTAAACTAGAGTTTAAATCGAATTATTAAAAGAAGGCAATGACTCGACGTAATATTCGAAAGTTCTTTCGAAAGCGATCTTTACACGTTTGATAACGTTTTATTACTTTTCTGATAATGCAACAACTTGGACATGTTTTTCGCGGTTACTTTGTTGTCGACGCGTTAAAAATCGTCATCGGGCGTTTAAAGAATGTAATTGCACTTTATTGAAAATTTTATTGGAACATCTTGGGATTTAGGGAATAAATTGTTTTTTCTTAGAAATCTTCGATCACAGACGGTGATATTTTATTTTATTGGAACTTATTTCGTCGTTTTTTACAGGTATGTTATTTTCGTCTAGTTTTAATTTTCAGTCCCGTTATTCAGTGTAATAAATATAAATATACTATTTAATGATGGATCATTTAAATGACTTCGTTGTTAAAGATAAACTTTATTGATAAAAGTTATTCAGTACTAAGCGGATCATAATACGGCAGTAATGATTTTTTTTGTACGCGGAAGAGTCCATAATATATTTTTTTATTTACTAATCAAGTAGCTCGACATTCTCCACAAAAAACCTTAAACCCTAACTTGTGTATATATTAATCTTAATTTTGTAAAATCTATGAAAGGCAAGGAAAGATGGGGTCCATTCTTTGTATCCATGTCGTTCTCGTCTTTCATATGTAAAGCTTTAATAATATATAAATAAAATTAAATAAAACTAAAATCAACAATTTTTTTCGATATACATAGGTTAATGAAATACTTTTTTAAACGCTAGCGTCGACTAGCGGATAAAAAAAAATATATCGTCTACA